>MU774785.1:1421-19109 GCA_026770625.1 Nicotiana glauca
CATCCCTCCGTGTATCCTCACATCCGGCCCTCGGCCACACTCAGTCAGAATATCATGACAAGCCCTTCGGGCACTAGTAAAACAATAGTCCTCAGCCCAAATTATCATTTAAGACTCAATATGAGTAAAAGTGGCCGAGTTGTAAAGTAGTGGAGAAATAGTATGACTGAGTTCAAGTAATAAGTCAAAACAGTGAGGAAGACAGTGAAAAAATAATCCCCAAAGGGTTCAAATAGTTGGCACGAAGCCCAAATACGGCAATCAGTCCAAACAACAGTGATAACAAATAAATTCCAGTCAAATACGCGGTAAAATAATCAATCGGGACGGACTAAGTCACAATCCCCAGCGGTGCTCTACCCACGCCAACTATCCGGCGTGCAAGTCACCTCAATATAGCACTACGATGTGCAATCCGGGATTTCAAACCCTCAGGATATCATTTACAATCATTACTCACTTCGAACCGGTGAAATCTCTAGCTCGCGATGCCCTTGGCCTCAAATCGTCCTCCACGCACGTCGAATCTAACCAAAATCAGAGCGAATGCATCACAATATGCTAAGGGAACAATACCCAATCGAAAACAATCGAAAAATAGCAAAGATCTCAAAAATAGTAAAACCCGAGCCCAGGGTCCGCTTTTCAAAAAATTACAAAACTTACATTACCGGATTCCTCGTCTCGCCACGAGTCCATGCATACCAAGAACTCCCAAATCTGAGCTCAAATGACCTATCAAATCCCAATTTGAAATATCAAAAACTCAAGCCCTAGTTCATCAATTTTAGGCTTAATTTCCATGAATTTCTAGACCAATTTCACAATATAATCGTGTTTTAAGTTCAAAAATCTCACCTTCAATCAACCCTCCATGAATCCCTCTTCAATTTACTCTCCCAAGCTCCAAAATCGCTCAACAATGGAGGAAAAATGACATAAGCTCGCGGATGAAATATTATAAAAACCCCTCTGGTCGCCCAGATTTTACCTTACGCGAACGCGGTCAACACCTCCGTGTTCACGATGAACAGATTTCGTTGACCACAAATTTCCTCTATGTGAATGCAACTCCAGGTCCGCAAACGCAATGCTCCAACTCATCCTCTTACGCGAACGCGTTCAACCAATCGCGAACGCGATGAACAAATCAGGCAGGGCCCCAGGCCACTTCTACATGACCGCGAAGCAGCCCTCGCGAACGCGATGGTCTGCACAATTCCTCATCGCGAACGCGTTCCTAAGGCTGCGAACGCGAAGGTCTGCAACAGCTAGGCAAAAATCTGCAATAACTTCCAAGTTCAAAACTTCCGTTAAGCCATCCGAAATCACCCCGAGGCCCCCGGGACCTCAACAAAAGGCACCAACATATCCCAAAACATCATACGAACTCGTTACAATCATCAAAACACATCAAAGGACGCAAAAATCATCAATTCACATCGGATTCAAGCCTAAGTTTCTTCAAAACTTCCGAAACATGCATTCGATCGAAAACCCAACCAAACGATGTCCGAATGACCTGAAATTTTACACATATATCCATAATCACCTAACGAAGCTATAGCAACTCTCGGAATTTCATTCCAACCCTCGGATCAAAATCTCACCTATCAACCGGATTTTGCCAAAATACTAACTTCGCCAATTCAAGCCTAATTCTACATCGGACCTCCAAAATAAATTCTGATCACGCTCCTAAGTCACAAATCATCCCCCGAAGCTAAACGAAACACCGGAAATCATATCCGAGCCCTATAACTCATAAGTCAATGTCCGGTTGACGTTTCCAGCTTAAGCCGTCCATAAAGAGACTAAGTGTCTCATTTCTTATCAAAACCAATCCAAATCAACTCTAACACACCACATACCGATAACGAAACATGAAGAAGCATGAAATGGGGGAAACTGAGCAATAACACATGAGACGACGGGTCTTGTCGTCACATCCTCCCCAACTTAAACAAATGCTCGTCCTCGAGTGTACTAGAGTTGTCCTAGAAGCCAACCAATAGCTAAATGACCTTACCAAGCATATACCCGGGATGATCCCACGTCACCCTATCTCATATAGGTCCGACAACACATTATAGCTGAAATTTCACAATCGATCAAGACCATAAATCGTATAACCACATTGCACTTTCTGAAATCATACCTAGAATAAATCCGAACCAGCTGTAATAATCCACACCTACAACCTCAGGTGAAATCATACAATATACCACACAATCCAACACTCGAAACGATAACTTCTATTCTCAGCAGTTGCCCACAACACCCGGATGCCGGTAGAAAACCTCTTATCAAGTAAGGCCTTATTCCAACGCCTGCATATACTTCCAACGATAAATGAAACACGCAATAAATTGTAACCATTTCTCAGATCAACCATTTATGAAGCCACTTACTTTTAGACTAATACCATAGCAGATTCCAAGCTGAACCTGGATATTATCCTCCCAACAAGCTGAAATCAAATCTGTATGTATTCATTAATGACCCCAACGATCACCTCGTGTCCAACACACCACTCTAGTGATATGACACCTCAATACTGGCCTAAGCCACAACTTGCATAATAAACATACAAATAAGAAACGGTCTGAACATACCCAAATCATGAGAAATGACTCAAACGAAAGAGTTGTACCTCAAGCTCATCAGTACCATCACAACACAAGGTTGAGACCCCATCTCACATCATGGAAATGGAATACCTGAATCTACCCTGAAGGGTCATACCCCCGTGTGGCCTCGCCGCAATGCGTGATTCTACCAAACACTGTTACACATGAAACACCTCAAGTTGCCATGCTCAAAATCGATAGCCACACATAATTTGATGTCTGAAATCAAAGAAATTATTACACTCACGGAGACACAAATAGCATATGATACGCAACCTTTATAACCAATACTCCATTTACCAAGCAACACTCAATTACTCTTCCCGCTCAACTTTCTCTATGAATCCTCAATAGAACTGCACCACGTGTGCCCATACCCGACAAATCACAACATCTCACAACACCGAAAAGAAACTCATAGATCTCCCCAAATCACTAGCAAGTTCACTAACGATCGAATCAACCTATCCCTCAATAATACAACTCGGGACTAACCAAGCTAACTCAAGCTAAATACGAAGCCACGTCGGCCTGCCAACGAACTCAATACCAAGAAGCCTGAAGCTTCTCCTTCCACTACTATAACTCCTGCCGGAGCCGTACGATACGGTGCCCGACGCCAAATAAATACCGAAATCCACAGTCTCGCCCGGCGACATGCCCGGCCATAAGGAACGAATCCGAAAAGTCCCTCAATACCGAAACTGAATCAATGGTAGAAACCTCTGCACTGACATCCGCCACGAAAGCCCAATTAAGAAAAGAAATCCTTCTGCTGGTCTTGGAATACAAACCAGTATGCTAGAACACAATCCGATGCACCTCACCACGCAACCTGTGGCATTTTCCAACATAACCCATGGCACAATAGTCTAGAATAACCCAACAATGAGATAACCAGTCTACACCCCAATATCATATCCAGAATCTAATATACCAAGCAAAGAAACATCCACTCGGGCCTCCAAATCCCAATAGCTGCTAACAGTACCAATACACACGATCCATAACCACTACATAGCCTGAACATGAGAACTCCCAGTCTCCAACTCCATATAACACGCGAATCACTGTACCTGGTCCCAAATTCTGCCGTATGAATACGTATTACATCTCAAGTACCCAATCATTCCACGAAAGATATTCTTAAAATTCCCGCGTGCCATCAAACAACTTAGTCATCAGCAGTCGCTCTAACAAGAAAGCGCCGTAATACTACCGAAGTATCATCAGTTTAGTCACATTACCCCTCTCCGAGACAAATAATCTCATAATGCTACACGTGGGCCAGGCCTGAACCGGACCGAACCGGGCCCGTGATCCTAACGGGCCTGGTAGGCCGGTCCTGGCGGGCCGGTCCTAACGGCCTCTTAAAGCACGAGGCGGGCTGGTCTTCAACGGTACGCCCACGAGCCTGGGACCAGCTGGCGGGCCTGGTCCAGGCCCAATGAGCCTAGCGGGCCTAACGGCTATAATTTAAAAAAATTATAGCCCAACGGCCATATTTAAAAGGTAGCCGTTTGGGGCTGTTTTTCAATCGTTTGGTATTTTATAAAATAGCCATTTGGCCCCCAAATTTTATTTTAACCCCATACTTTATATAATTAAACTTTTCCCCATTTCTCAACTATAAAAACCCTCTAATTCTTTTATTTTTACTCACCAATTCATCAATCTCTCTCAATCTCTCTACTAGAATTGCTTATTTTATTGTTGAAATTTCGTGAAAAATTATGAAGTTGGTGAATTGAAGTCTTCAAGTCTTCAACGATTTTCAATTTTCAAGAAGTTGTTCGGCAATTCGGTAAACTCGTTCCAACTCTTAATTTTTAAGAATATATTTTTGTGTGTTTTAGTTTGCATAATTGTAATTAATATGGCATTTTCATTGAAAAAATTATTTGGTAGTAAGGGAAAAGCTAAAATTGGTGAAAGTCGTCGCCAACCTACTATCCTTCCCCCGGCTCCCAAACCTAGACCTGTTACCCGTCCTGCTGCTCCAATTATTCTTGATAGTGATAACCCTTGTTTTCAATTTTCGGAAAGTGAATTTTGCCATAATGTTGCACCAGGTCAACGATTAGATGAAGAAGTTATGAATGCTCTTTATCCTAATGAAACTATCTTAGAAAATAATGAGGAAAATGAGGATGTAGATGAAACCCAACCGGATTTAGATGATACACCTACTAGTCCTGTTAATAACCCAACTAATGCCCCGCCCGACCCACCTGTAGAAACCCCTAATTTTAATAGACAACCTTCTAAACGCCTAGAAACATAAATAGTTTGGAATATTTTTACTCAAGTAAGAGAACAAAATAAGGCAAGGTGTAAAACTCGTGGGAAATTGCTGGCGCATAAATATACTGGAGACCGTAGCGGTACGGGTAGTTTGGCTAGGCACATACAAACACACCCTAGAGATAAAGTTAAATATTTACAAATGGAAGTGCAACAGGAGGGGACAAATGTTGATTCTGCTATTAACCCTAGTACATGTTCAATCTAGTTCAACCAGGAATTAACACTGTGACCGGTTGTATTTTATACTACGATCCTAATAAAGATTGTGCAGAATTAGCAAAGATGGTTACCGTTATGTGCTTACCCTATACTTTTCCTTCTAATCCTAATTTTTTGCATTATATTAGAAGACTTTATAATCCTACTTATAAAGGTTGGCCTCGCGCAACGGTTAAGAGCGATATTTATGAATATAAACATGAATATGAACTATATTTGCGGTATTTATTTACTCATATAACTAATCGGATATCTATTACTACTGATATTGGTAGAAGTAATAATGATTGTGATTATCTAACGGTTACAAGTCATTGGATAGATGAGGAGTGGATAATGAAAAAATATATTATTGCGTATAGAATAATTAATTCACGCCGTACAGGTAAGTTTATTGCTAACATTGTTGCAGATATTTGTAGATATTTTTGCATTAGAGATAAAATAATGGCAATTTCTATGGATAATGCTTCTAGTAACACTAGTGCTATAGGCATACTTACAACAACACTAAATCCTGCATTTACTAATATATTTCATGTTAGATGTATTTGTCATATTTATCATTTAATTGTTGGTGATGGTATGCGCATTTTAAATTTAGAAATTGAAAAGGTGACAATGGCTCTTAAATGGCTTTTTTATTCAAACCGTAGAAGTAGACTTAGAGAGTATTTCAAAAAATGTGATGAATATGGCCTTAGAGAAAGAAAGGTTCCTAAACCATGTCCGACTAGATGAAATTACATGTATGAAAGTTTAGTTGTTGCATATGAATATAGGAACCCAATAAATGCAACGTTTAATTCTCGTGTTGGTGGTGAGGATGATAATGAAATTCTTACAAATCAAGATTGGACGAATGTTAAAATTCTAATAGATTTTTTTAGATCATTTTCAAATTGCTACTAATGCATTTTCTGGACAATACTATCCTACTATTTCTAATTGTTTAGTTTATATTGCACACTATGTGATTTATTTGTNATTGCTGCAATGTTAAATCTTACAATGAAATTAGGAGGTCCTCACTTTTGGTACTCCAATATTTATAAGAGTTTAGATCTTTCACATGAGGAATTTGCTACACTTGGAGATGCAAAAGCCTCAATTAAAATAAATGCTCAAACTATTTATAATGCTTATTAACTTGCCTTAGATCATGCTAGGCCAAATGTTCCAACCCCTACTTCGTCTAGTTCACAATCATCTATGAGGGAGAGCTTGGAAAAATCAGTACTACTCAGAGATTGGATCCGCTCAGAAAGAAGAAACTTTGGACTTGCAGAATCACAGCCGGAGATAGATGAAGCTTATGAAGAAATGATAGCGGAACTTGCGGAGGATGCTGCTTCGCCCGGAAGTGGTGATGAACAAGCTTCTTTTCCACCACCACCAACGGAACCTCCTCCGAACCTTGAAGGATTTATGAGATTTGTTAGAGATACAATGTAGATTTATGGTGTAACTTGTACTTTGGCACATCTTCTTTAGTTTTTTTCCTTTTAATGGTGGTATTAGTACCTTGTTATGCTCATTCCATTGGGGGAAAGAAGACTAAGAAAGATAAGTCATTTTTGGTAATAAAAATTATAAAACATGCCCTTGAATATCTCTTTGCAATATTTTTTTGTCTTAACTTGCAATTATTTATATACATAACATACTATATATACTACAACAAAATATAAAAGGAAATATATATATATATATATATATACATAACATACTATACTATGTATACTACAACAAAATATATAAGGAAATATATATACATAACTTTCTATATGTAGTATACTATATATATATATATATTATATATACTATACTAGTATACTCTATATATATATATATATATATATATATATTATATATACTATATATACTACAAAACACGATTTTTCAAAATGAGGGCCCACCCCCAATGACCACCAACGGTCATATTGCACAAATAGCCATTTTTTTCTTTTTCAATTTACAAAACTAACCTTCTCTAACACTATAAATACCCCCCTCCCTCTTCTTCATTTCAATACATAATACTCATTTCTCAATCTAAATTTCTCTCAATCTCTCAAGACTTCAAGTTTTAATCTTAATTTTCAAGTTACATCACGCCTCGTTCGGAAAGAGTGCGCTTATTTATTTCACATTACTATGAAGTGCTTGAAGAAAATGAAGAAGGCCAAAGATTAAAGTGCAAGAACTGTGGAAGAGTCTTAAATTTTCGTTCAGGGTGTACCTGTGGCATTTTAAGGAGGTATATAAAGTATTGTGTTGATGGTATTTATCTGCGAATTTGCCTTTAAGATTTTTTAACAATTTGTGTTATTTTAAAATTATTAGACGTATTTATGCTTCATGTTGTACTTTGTTATTAATTTATTATGCATGACAATTTAATTTTACTATTGTTTTATTATTTTACTTTTTCGTCAAGCACTTTAATAATTAGATTTCTACATATATACTACATATATTTTATATAGCCATGATATGGTTTACAAGAAATTGCCTTAAACAGAAAAAATTTAAAAAAAAAAACCCGAAAATAAAAAAGCTTGTTAGGCCCGCTAAGCCCATGAGCCCGACCCATTTAGCCCATGACCACATGGGCTTAGGCCTGTCACGGGCTGGTCTCACCCGTTGAGCCCACGAAGCCCGGGACCGTGAGGCACGAGACAGCCAGAGCCCACGCCCGCTAAGCCCGGGCCCGTTAAGCCCGGCCCGTTTGACCCATTTAGGCCTACGCCCGGACCACTATATAGCCTTATACTCTCGTCAAATCACTTCCAATTGGCAGTATCATTTCCTTCGTTATCTGAGGCTACTCTTTACTTAAGAGTTTTATGAACTTATTTTCAAAACTAAACTGTAACTCACCTAGCCAACAACTTCCACTGATCCCATTTGGAAGAAAATCATTACGCATTCCATGCTTCGTATGCCCATAGAAGATAAATACATCTCCAAACCACGGTGAAACGTAACAAGAATTCTTCCCCAAATTCCATTTGCACAAGCCAAGCAGTCAGGACTGAATCCTTCTAACTAGATCAGACTAGATAAGCTGTCAGCACTCAAGAGCTTTGCTGCACAATACATGTAAGGGCTCATTACCTATAACACATACAAAGAAATTAATCATATCCTTATCATACCGATTCGGTCCACTATCAAGCTATTCCATCTATCTGATTTCCATTGTGATTCATCATCCACTTGACATTCTTTCTTGCTGTAGCACCACAATGCCTCAACCCAGGCTTACCACACGAGACCCAAACATGAGACCACCCTGTCTAAGACCCATAGGCCACTGAATACCCTCTCAAATGTTCCCAAGAATACCACATTCCAGCATGCTTTGCTTGAAGAACTTCCTGCGAATATGAATTCGTTGCCATTACTTTCTAGATACTGATGCATAAGATCCCATAATTAACATAAAAATAAAAAAAGCCTCGGCATTCCCCGATGAATACACAGTCTCTGACCATATACACAACCTTGAGACACCTAATTGATACATGCGAAATCTTGAACACATTAGAATCATTATCGAAAGTCATTCACTCTTATTCAATCTGCAAATTACCTGACTCAATGAACAGAACCACCAGTGCCTTGTTAGCACCCTGACACCGTAGGATAAGATCTCATCCCAATACAAACAAGCATCTTCCTTCTCTATATGTTGAGCATTCTTTATCATAAATAGCTCAATACATCCTATTATTCCCACACATCTATGAAGCACCATATAACCTTTGTCAAAATTTTTCTTCACTTGTGCCATCCTCGACTCAATTTCTGCAACCAGGACTGATCCGCCAACATACCTCGCAAAGGGACCAACGTCCCACACAACCCTACAATCAGCTAATCGACAACAACCTCCCCAACTTGGCTCAAAGCCATACATCAAGACACATTCAAAACTCATAACACTTTTACTCTAATGATGCCACAATACCATAGTGAGATTAAACTCAAATCATTTACAAGTTTGTGAAAACACAGATCATCTAGTACTGTAATCCTCTGCAAATCTCACATTCATCCCCTCATCAGCTGAGTACACTCTCTTAAGCGACCCAAATTTTTCAAATTACAACACGCACCTTTCAATTACACATTGGATCTTCTAACAATATACATAAAAAAATAGTACCACTTAAGAACACTCCACAGGAGATAACCCACGTACTTCGCCTCAGTTTAGTATTTCAACACACCTTCCACCATCATACACATAACACAACCATTTAGTCTTCCTAAAGCTGAACTCATACCGCCGACTGTAATGTACTTCACTTCCCAACTAGGAGACACGAAAGCATTCTTCACGCGCCCATATTCGGGCAACACATCAAATCACAATAGGAATCGAACACTTAACAGCTCATCTATCATTCAGCAGACTTCTTCGTCACTACCAAGTCATATAGATACATCTCGCAGGACTAACATACGAATCACATGAATAACAAACCGCCTTCCTGGCTAATAGGGACAATACCGAACATATAAGTTCAAAACACTTACTCACACAATCAGAACCTCGGTGCTCAAGCCATAGGCAAAGATCCGGCCTCAAGTCCTCCAGACTGGCCCAACATCAAACTCACGGAGATCACATCTCGCCCCTTGATCGGGGAATCACCAGCCATCCAGGCACACACAATACTAAGCGTTTATGTGCGCATATGAACGTGAGGAAGGAATTTCAAGTGTTATATTCCAAGCTGAATCAAGTATGCACGATAAGAGTTCCAAGAATGGGAAGTTTTCCTAAAGGTTCTGCAGCCTCTCAAGGATAAATACAGACGTCTCCGTACCGATCCGCGAGACTCAACTAAACCTGCTCATCACTTGTGAGACCTAGTAACCTAGGCTCTGATACCAACTTGTCACGACCCAAATTCTAAACCCGATCGTGATGGCGCCTCTCGTGAAGACAAGGCCAGCCAACTAACCCAAATTGTCTCTTTAACAATTATTAAACATAAATGAATAGATAAATACAGCTTAACGACAATAATAACCAGTATTTATAACCCAACACAACCCGACCGGGGTATCACAAGTCACGAGCATCTAAAGAAGACTGGACACCACTGCAGGGCCAATAATATATATATAATAAAATCTGGAGTTCAAAAGATGAAGTCCGGTGCCGCGAACGCTGGCGGTCACTCTGCTCAGCTACAATAGCAATAACTTCAACCAACTCAAAACCCGCTATCGGGTGAACAATACCTGCATCTGCACGCGAGGTGCAGGGAGTAAAGTGAGTAATCCAACTCAGTGAGTAATAAAAGTAAATAATAACTGAGCAGCCAGAAATCACGTAAAGCAACCAACATGCTATATAGAAGCCGGGTACGATTTCTGAGAAAATAGTAAAATTAGTGAAATCTTTAGAAATGTTTCCGCTCAGTTCAAATCTCTTTCGAAAATGGACTTTTCAATAATTACGAAAATAGTTTCAAAATATTTAGTGCTGATTAGCACAGAAAATCCGCCCCTCGGGCACAAATACCACAGTTCAACAGGTAAAAAGGCAAGAAGTATGCAAAATGAGCACATAAAAGCTCGCCCCTCGGGCAATATCTCAAATTGAACCAGCCCCTTGGGCTTATTCTCCACAACACTCTCGGCCCCTCGGGCTCTCTCTCTCTCATATCACTATCAGAAATAGTATCACATAATAACCGCTGTGGCGCGCAGCCCGATCCATATATCGCTGCGGTGTGCAGCCCGATCCATAGCTCGCTGCGGTGTACAGCCCGATCCATATGGGTACCCGCGCTTACTGTGGGGGTGCAGACTCCGGAGGGGCTCCTACAGCCCAAGCACTATATATCACTGCGGCATGCAGTCCAATCCAATATATACATATTGCGGCGTGCAGTCCAATTCTATATAATATACTACTGCGGCGTGCAGTCCGATCCATATAATATACTACTGTGGCGTGCAGTCCGATCCATATAACACACTACTGCGGCGTGCAATCCGATCCATATATAATCCTCACATCCCTCCGTGTATCATCACATCTGGCCCTCGGCCGCACTTAGTTAGAATATCATCACAAGCCCCTCCAGCACTAGTAAAACAATAGTCCTCAGCCCGAATTATCATTTAAGACTCAATATGAGTAAAAGTGGCCGAGTTGTAAAGTAGTGGAGAAATAGTATGACTGAGTTCAAGTAATAAGACAAAACAGTGAGGAAGACAGTGAAAATAATTCCAAAGGGTTCAAATAGTTGGCACGAAGCCCAAATACGGCAATCAGTCCAAACAACAGTGATAACTAATAAATTCTAGTCAAATACGTGGTAAATTAATCAATCGAGATGGACTAAGTCACAATCCCCAGCGGTGCTCTACCCCACGCCCATTATCCGGCGTGCAAGTCACCTAAATATATCACTACGATGTGCAATCCGGGGTTTCAAACCCTCAGGATATCATTTACAATTATTACTCACCTCGAACCGGTGAAATCTCTAGCTCGCGACGCCGTTGCCCTAAAATAGGCCTCCACGCACGTCGAATCTAACCAAAATCAGAGCGAATGCATCACAATATGCTAAGGGAACAATACCCAATCGAAAACAATTGAAAAATAACAAAGATCTCGAAACTAGCAAAACCCGAGCCCCGGGCCCTCTTCTCAAAAAATTACAAAACTTATATTACCGGATTCCTCGTCTCGCCATGAGTCCATACATACCAAGATCTCCCAAATCCGAGCTCAAATGACCTATCAAATCCCAATTTGAAATATCAAAAACTCAAGCTCTAGTTCATCAATTTTAGGCTTAATTTCCATGAATTTCTAGACCAATTTCACAATATAATCGTGTTTTAAGTTCAACAATCTTACCTTCAATCAACCCTCCTTGAATCCCTCTTCATTCAATTTACTCTCCCAAGCTCCAAAATTGCTCAATAATGGAGGGAAAATGACATAATCTCGCGGATGAAATATTATAAAAACCCCTCTGGTCGCCCAGATTTTACCTTACGCGAACGCGGTCAACACCTCCGTTGACCAAAAATTTCCTCTACGCGAACGTGATGCTCCAACTCATCCTCTTACGCGAACGCGTTCAACCAATCGCGAACGTGATGAACAAATCAGGCAGGGCCCCAGGCCCCTTCTATGCGAACGCAAAGCAGCCCTCACGAATGCGATGGTCTGCATAACTCCTCATCGCGAATGCGTTCCTAAGGCTGCGAACGCGAAGGTCTGCAATAGCTGGGCAAAAATCTGCAATAACTTCTAAGTTCAAAACTTCTGTTAAGCCATCCGAAATCACCCTGAGGCCCCCGGGAATTCAACCAAAGGTACCAACATATTCCAAAACATCATACGAAGTCGTTCCAGTCATCAAAATACATCAAACGACAATAAAATCATCAATTCACATCGGATTCAAGCCTAAGTTTCTTCAAAACTTCCGAAACACGCATTCGATCGAAAACCCAACCAAACGATGTCCGAATGACCTGAAATTTTGCACACATATCCATAATCACCTAACGAAGCTACAGCAACCCTCGGAATTCCATTCCGACCCTTGTATCAAAATCTCACCTATCAACCGGATTTCGCCAAAATACTAATTTCGCCAATTCAAGCCTAATTCTACATCGGACCTCCAAAATAAATTTCGATCACGCTCCTAAGTCACAAATCATCCCCCGAAGCTAACCGAAACACCGAAAATCATATCCGAGCCCTATAACTCATAAGTCAACGTCCGGTTAACTTTTTCAGCTTAAGCCTTCCTTAAAGAGACTAAGTTTCTCATTTCTTATCAAAACCAATCCAAATCAACTCTAACACACCACATACCGATAACGAAATATGAAGAAGCATGAAATGGGGGAAGCTGAGCAATAACACATGAGACAACGGGTCGGGTCGTCACACTATTTAACTCTCAAAATTTTTAAAAATTTTGATCTCTATTCATTGAAGAACTTATAGAATTTTCATCAACAACACAAACACACGTTCAAAAAATGTAAAAACGCAATCATAAAAGTAAAACTAATGCAATCAAATTAAACCCTAAGAAATTATTTTATCATAAATACATGACTATCAAAACCAAAACAAGAAGTTAAATTGTAAAAATTGATAATAAAATAAAACCCAAAAAGTTAATGGAATGTACCTGTGACTAAATCATAATGTTATTGGGGAACAATAACAATGACGACTAGCAGTTGAAAAATCGAAAACAACGACGAAAACCGTTTGATTTCAGAGAAGAACAAATTAAAAAATACGAATAACGGGAGAGAGATAGAGACAGTAGAGGACTAACGTATAATTGGAGAGAAAATAGTCATTTAATAAAGAAGGACAAAATAGTCTTTTTAAAAGACTTTTAACAAAAAAATGGGCACGATGCAAAGAGAAAAACAAAGTGCTACAGGTTAAAAGGCGCACACAAATAGGGCGCCCCATGGAATTTGTACGCATATGTGCATGACATGGTAAGTCCGGATAGAGTTCAAAATTCATACACTACTTACACAATCATATCACTTTGTTAGGTAATTACACGTGAACCTCTTAGATAATCAATCCCTTTTATATGTGGGCGAAGTGCACAAATAGCTACTAAAAGCAGCTGCTTTTATTTTAAAGCCACTGTTTTCAATGTATTTAGGCTTTAGCCACTACTTTAATAAACTTATACCTAATTGGATGAAAATACCCTTGTGGTATAAGTTATACCTACACTATTATAACACACTCGACGAAAACCAAAAGCAGCAGCAGCCGGCGATCGCAGTAGCAGCAGCGGCTTGACGAAAAATTCAAAATTCTCATCCAAAAAATCGACATAGATAAACAGTAAGTTATACTTTTATGTGTTTCTATAGATTTTTACTTCGATATAGTTATATTTTTTTCGATTTGTATTGATTTGATTATATAGTAGATAAGAATTTGATTTTTTTTTTTGAATTTCTGGATTGATAAACTTAAGGACATCGCCTCCTATGATAATTCTATAAAAGTTGAGCACATAATATTAAGGACATAGTGTCTTCATTTTGGAAATTGAATTCAAAAATTAAGGACACAATGTCCTTAACTTTGATTCTACTGTCCTCATTTTGCAAATTGAATTGACAAACTTCAGGACACAATGTCCTTCACTTTGTTGTTGTTCTTCTGTATACTAATAGCCTGTTTGGCCAAGCTTATTTTTGGCCAAAAGTATTTTTTTTTGGGCCAAAAGCACTTTTGGCCAAATATCTTGAAGTTTGAGTTTCAAATTGAAAAAGTTAAGGACAGGAAGTCCTTAAGTTTGAATTATAAATTGAAAAGTTAAGGACATAAATCCTTAATTTTTGACTAGCAGGTTAAAAAGTTTAGGACAGATAGTCCTTAACTTTTAATTCCAAGTTTAAATGTTAAGGACAGGCGGTCCTTAAGTTTTGACTTGCAGGTTAAACAGTTTAGGACAGGCAGTCCTTAACTTTTAAATCCAGGTTTAAATGTTAAGGACTGGCAGTCCTTAAGTTTTAATGTCTGGCTTAAAAGTTAAGGACAGGCAGTCCTTAAGTTTTAGTTCCAAGTTAAAATGTTAAGGACTGCATGTCCTTAACTTTTAATTCCAAGTTAAAATATTAAGAACACTAAGTCCTTACCTTGGTCTAGCACTTACAGTACACCTCTTCTTAATTATACAAGGAGTGCTTTACAACGTATGTCCTCAGTTCCCCCTTTTCTTGACTTGCAGGATGGAAAAATATGCATTATAGTTGCTTTTAATGGTAGATGGACTGAAGACTATAAATATCTTGATCATCAAACAAAGCTTTTTCTAGTACCTTAGTCAATTCAGTTTGAAGATTTCATTGAACAGAACTTTGAGCTAATTGAATTGGATAGAGAAAAGTTTGAAGCAGTGATTTGGTTTGATATAAACACATTCACTCTTCAAGGGCTGTCGTTTAATAGTTGATATTTCGAAAAGAGTTTTTCCATCAATAAGTAATAAACATGTCTGTGATGACCCGACCCGTCGTCAAGTGAGTTACCGCCCCATTTCCCCCTTATTGTGTTGATTCATGTTTCAATATCAGTATTAGAGTCAATCGTGTGTAATTGAATTGGTTCTGGTTGAAAATAAGGCACATAGCCTCTTAGAAGAAAGCTTGTTTTAGAAAAGTCAACCGAAAGTTGACTATGTGGTTAGAGAGCCCGGATGTGAATTTCGGTGGTTCGGTTAGCTTCGGGGGATGATTTGTGACTTAGGAGTGTGATCGGAATCGAATTTGGAGGTCCGGTGTAGAATTAGGCTTGAATTGGCGAAGTTGGAGTTTTGGTGAATTCCGATTGATAGGTGAGATTTTGATTTGGGGGTCAAAATGGAATTCCGAGAGTTGCAGTAGCTTCGTTAGGTCATTTTAGATATGTCTGCAAATTTTCAGGTCATTCGGACGTCGTTTGATCGGGTTTTTGATCGATTGTGCAATTCGGAAGTTTTTAAGAAACTTAGGCTTTGATTTGATGAAAATTGAGGATTTTGATGTTAACGATGGCATTTTGATGATTCGAGCAAGTTCAAATAAGGTAATAGAACATATCTATGCTTTTGGTCGAGGTCTCGAGGGCCTCGGGTTGAATTTGGGTGGTTGAACGAAAGAATTTGGAGTTTGAAGTTTGCTGGTTTTGGGTTGCAGCAGGTATTTCCGCATCTGCGGAAGGGAGACCGCAGATGCGGCTCCACAGAAGTGGAAAAATTATCCGCAGGTGCAAAATTTTGTGAGTTCAGCATGTAACAACCCGACCGGTCGTTTTGAGTACCAGCGCTCCGTTCAGCAGTCGGAGGCCATGAACAACTTCATTTCANAGGTTTTGGATTCCAACAGGTTTGTATGATGATTTCGGACTTGGGCGTATGCCCGGAGTGGGTTTTGGATAACCCTGGAGCGTTTTGGTGCCTAAAGTGGAAGTTAGCATTTTAGAAGAAATTCCATAAGTTTGGTTTGAAGTGCATTTCGGTGTTATCAATGTCCATTTGGACTTCCGAGATTGGGAGTAGCTTCGTATGGTGATTCTGGAGTTGGGAGCACAATCGGAAGTGAATTCGGAGGTCCGTAGGCCATTTTGAAGCCATTTGTCTAAAGATAGAAAGTTGAAGGTTTTTGGAAAGTTTGACTATGGGTTGACTTTTTAATATCGGGGTCGGAATCAAATTCCAGAAGTTGGAGTATATCCGTAATGTCAAATATGACTTGTGTGCAAAATTTTAAGTCAAACGGACGTGATTTGATAGGTTTAAACATTGGAAATAGAAGTTTGAAATTTTAAAGTTCATAAACTTGAATATGGGGTGTAATTCGCGATTTTAGCGTTGTTTGATGTGATTTGAAGCCTCGAGCAAGTCCAGAATGTGTTTTGGGATTGGTTGGTATGTTTGGTTGGGATCCCTGGGGCCTCAGGTGGATTCCGGGTGGTTAACGAATCGAAATTTGGAAATTTGGAAGGCTGAGTGTGTTGCTTCTGTCATAACCGCATCTGCGGTTATTGGACTGCAGAAGCGGGACGGTAGATGCGGTCAAAATCTCGCAGAAGCAGAAGGGGCTAGGCCCAAGGGAAATCGCAGAAGCGGCCCGGGGACCGCAGAAGCGGTTCCGCTTAAGCGGCCGCCAGACCGCAGAAGCGGTCAGCCTCCTCAAGCCCAAAACCGCAGAAGCGGTTAGAAAGTCGTAGAAGCGGAAATTTCGTCGCATAAGCGACGGAAGCTAGGCTAGGGTTAAGCTGCAGAAGCGGCCTTTTACCCGCAGAAGCGGAACCGCATAAATGGTTATAATTCCGCAGAAGCGGAAATTGCTGGAGTAGTAATGTTGTTTTAAATCGGGATTTTGGTTCATTTCTCACTTCATGGGGCGATTTTTGGAGAGCTTCAAAGAGGGGTTTCGTCATCTATGTTAAGTTAAGTCATCCCCATTACTTTTGAGTTAAATATATTGATTATGTATGAGATTAAGAATGGAAATTAGTGTAAATATTGGGATTTTGGTTGGAAACCTAGAAAATTGTAATCTTGGATTTTAGCCACGATTTTGAGTATGGAATTAGGAGAAAATCATAAATTTGAGTTCCTAAGGTCTTGGGTAACCTTTGTTTTCGAGAAATTTTGGATTCCGGGCACGTAGGCCTGAGGGCATTTTGGTCATTTCACTAAACGGAGTTGAGAACTTGTATAATCTGAATTGTTAACAAGTATTTGAGTATATTCTCATTAGTTTATCGTTAATTGGCTAGTTTGGGTGCATTGTGCGTTGGTTCAAGCCTTCGGGAGGATGTAGAATGCCGATTTCGAGTCTTCGGAGCGAGGTGAGTCTCCTTTCTAATTCTGTGATGGGGAAATTACCCCATAGGTGAAGTGAATGAGTAAATGCTCCTATTTGTGGGGGCTACGTACGCACGAGGTGACGAGAGTCCGTGCGTAGCTACTATTATGCTATTGTCCGGGTAGTT
>MU774788.1:2639-18578 GCA_026770625.1 Nicotiana glauca
CGGACGCGGAAAGAACAAGTGAAAAAAATGGAAAATTTTTGTGACCGGGAGCGCGCCCGCGCTACAGGCCACGCATATGGGCAAATATTCTGCCTCAGCATCTCAACCACTAGCGCGACCGCTCTATGACCGTGCTAGTGGCCGCGCATATAGCCAATTACACTGTCTGCACTAGCGCGACTGCGCTCGTACCCGCTACGACCGCGCTTGTTCCGCCTGTTTAACTTAACATTTGATTTGATTTTTTTACTTTTTTTTCTTATTCTTTATTTTGTATATTAATTGTATTAAGTGTTTAGTAACCCCCCCCCCCCCACATACACACAACTATTCCCCTATTTTTTATCCCAAAAAAAAAATTCCCAACGCCCAAATTCCCAACCCTAACACCCATCTTCTCAAAATTTCCCTTTTCTCCATTCCCAAATTTCCCAAGGCTCAAGCCCAACCCTCCACTACTCTTTTTCACTTCTCCCCGCATTCTCTTACTACAGGTATGGTTTCTTTTTGCCATTTTTCTTTTTTCTTTTTGCAGATTTTTGTTTTACTTTTTTTTAATTATGTAGTAGATTTTTCTTTTCTTTTCTTAGTAGAAATTCGTAGTGTTTATGGGGTTTGATGTTGGTGGAATTGTCTCTTAACTTAGTGGGGGAATTTGGGGAAAATTGTGGTGGTATTGGGGTACAACATGTTTGAATTGAGGTGTGGGTATATAATGCCCACAAGGTGTTTGTTTAAATGTCACAGTGAGTATAAATGGTAATTGTGACCAATTGTGCGAGTAAAATCTGAGTAACCGCAATTGAGTCATATTTTTTTTGGGGCTTTGCTAATGCTATTCCTCTTCCAGGTACTATGGCTCCATCCAGGAAACATCGCACCACAGGTGCTTCTTCCCGCGGTCAAGCTGGATCGTCCAAGGCGCGCGGGTCAGCTCCTGCTCGTCCCTTTGATAGTAGCAGGTTCGTCTTTGTCAAGGCTGAGGACTGCTTTACGGATAAGGCCCCTAAGTAATCGATACCAGAAAGGGGAATGGATATAGGGTCGCTCTAGTTGGATTTCCCTAACTTGTATAATGAACTGGTAAGGCGGGCACTCCAAATATTCTTTGAAGAGCCGGACGAGGGAAATATGATGGTTGTTTGTGAATTTTATGCCAATGTAAAAGAAAATATGAATGGCATAGTAACTGTGCGCAGAAAGGCGGTGGATGCCTCTATTAAGGCTATACGGAGGATATACCAGTCGCCCGCTCATGTGGATCCATATGAAGACTATTATGAGATGTATGGCAGATCGCACACGTCGTGGGAGAGGTTCTTTGCAACAATCTGTGTACCCAGAAAGGAAATTATCTAGATGAAGTATGGTTAAAAGTTTCACTCCGCGGTGCTAACCTTTGAAGGGAAGTGCTGGTTATATGTTATCAACAATCGCCTGATCCCGTCTTCTAACACCACGAAGATGAATGATCCTCGAGTTGCTATGATTTGGTGATTTATGAATAGCTACAACTTTGATGTGGCCAAGGTGATTCATGAGGAGATTTTCACCCATTGTCCGGTGAAAAGGTATGGGTTCTTCTTCCCTTCATTAGTCACTCGACTTTGCCGGGTAGCTCGGGTGCCAAAAAATCTGCCTGTGGATGGGATTGTGCCAAAAGACCATAAGTTCCAAGCAGATAAGGTCACTACTAGTAAGGAGCCGGTGGCAGCGGGTGGTGATGATAGTGGTGAATCTGTTGACTCTGAGGAAGAGGAGGCTGAGCAGGAGGATGTGAGGGCAGAGTCACCGGCCCATAAGTAAATTGCAGAGGCAGCAGTACCAACTGGGGCTGCTCGGGTTACTCGATTCACAACTTTAGAGCAGGAGGTGGCCGGACTGTGTACCTCGGTCGCTGACTTAGGTATACGTGTTAATGCGGTGGCTGCCCAGTATGTGAAATCGGAGAAGAAAATATTGGGCTGGCTGAGAGCTCTGGGTCGTGCTTGTAATCTGAACCCAGACATGGTCTCCGATCAAGAGTGATCATTTAGGGAAGTTCCTTTACCTCACTGTTCTTTATTTCATATGCCATGAGGACATGTCTTCCTTTTAAGTATGGGGTGGGGGATACTTCATTGTACGTGTGTACATGTAACAACTTGACTGTTTTATGTTTTCTTTATTTTGCTTGATTGTTTTTGCTGGTTGTGAGTAATAGTCAAATTAGGTAAGTTGACTTATCCCGATGATGGATCTCTTTCGACGGGGTTCTTGAGGGTCTAAGTCGACATGAAAATATCTAAAAAAACAAAAATATGTTGGACTCTTCATGATGACGGATTTTCTAGACAGTTTTTTTGAGGGCAGTAAGTCTAAAAAAAATACCAAAAAAGATTTTTTTTGTTTTAGGTAGTGCAGTAACTCCCCCTTAGTTTTTCTTTGGGCTACGGTTCTTTTTCAAGGGTTTTGCTTGAACCGGGTGTAGTTAGTTTTTGTTTATTTTGTTTCTAGTTTTTAGTTAGTACTGATGGGCTATGAGCTAAAATAGAAAGAGAAGCCTTAGCGTTGATACACATGAACACAGTAGACACTAGAGCGTGACGCTTAGTCTCAGTGGTTGATTCTTGTTAGAGTGCCTTAAATTGTATGTTTGTAACTGACTTAAGTACTCAAACAAGAGTGTCTTGATAAGCCAATCAGGAATGAGTCATGTGCCATGTGTGTGTGAGTTGTACTGTATTCTATGCTCTGCATTTGATGCCTAGAACTTGTCCCGTGTGTTTGCACATCGAAATCATAGCTTTATTCAGTCTTAGAAGTGATATAGGCATTTCTTTATTAAGCCAGATATATAAAGTATACCCTCCTAAATGTGATACATCGTAGTTAACCAGCCTATAAGCTTGTTTCTTTGGCAACCACATTACAAACATTACCCAATTATTTGAACGACACATCTGTTTGAACCCCTTTACCTCCTATTACCACTTGAATGGTTATGAAATATGCAAAATCTAAAGTGTGGGGCGGTGGTTTGGTTTTTGATTGGAACCGGTGAAATAGAGAAAAATGTGCAGTTTTGTGAAAAAGTAAAAGAATAAGCATCACTTTAAAAAAAGAGAAGAGAGAGAGAGAGAGAGAGAGAGAGAGAGAGAGAGAGAGAGAGAGAGAGAGAGAGAGAGGAGAGAATAGTAAATGTAGTACTTGATAAGTGATGACTTGATACAATTACACTTAATGGAGTTTGGGGGTATTATAAATATAAGTATGGTGGAATGTCTAGCCTGACATAAGTATGGGTTTGAATGCGAATGTTATTGTATTAAAAAGTGCTTAGGGAGGTTAGTTACTATATCCAAATATATCATATCCGTCCCTTAGACTACATTACAATCCAATGAAGACCTACTTGATCTTAGATTGAATGAGCTTGATTAGTAGAGTAGTACACTACGGGCAAGCCTATGGTGCATCTGTGTGGCATGTGAATGTTCTTTTTGAGAGTGAGTGAATTTTGTTTATCTAAGTTCCTAATTGTTCTTAATATTATTATTTGTGGAACTACTCTCTTGTGTGATGTGAGGGCATGTGATTCACGAAGGAAAAGTAAGTCTTGACCTCTGTATAGAGTAATTTGAGTAAGTATGAATATTGCATGGCACGTGAGAGTCGACTCTTGAGGCAACGATTGTCCACTTCTAGACGTAACTTTGATGATTTGTTCTTGGTGTGATACGTTAGGGGAAAAGCTTAGTGAAGGAACCTCTATAGAGTGTGGTGGGTTGCTCGAGGACTAGCAATGATTTAAGTGTGGGGTGTTGATAGTAGGCTAGATTCATGTAGTTTGGCGACTATTTATGCCCCAACTTGACTATGCTTCACTGTTCTAGGATAGTTAAATGACGATTAACTGGCTCTAATTGTGAATTTCATATTTTACAGGAGTACACTTATGAGGAATTAGGACAGTGTTTGAAGCTAATTTAAAACAAGGGAAGCCCCTCAGAGCTGAGTACGGGCGAAAGAAGAGAGAAAAGAAGATTTAAAAAATTGACCCAGCTTAGCGCGGCCTTAGCGTGACCGCGCTTGCCCAGGAACTCGAGACAGAATACTATGCTATATGCGCAGGCACGAGCGCGGCCGCGCTAGTCTAGTTCAGGGTACATAATTTTAGGGGTAAACTTGGAAGTTCAGGGTAATTCCACTTAACCTATAAGAGGTCCAGCTCGCCTAAAGGGATATTATCAAGGTTTTTACAACTGAGTTAAAACAAAAGAAGAGGCAAGACGCAAGGAGGATAATTCAACATCAAGTTCTTTCTTTCTTCCTTTTGTATTTACCATTTATGATGAATTTTGTTGTTGTTAGTATGAATACGATTATGAGTAGCTAAATATTTAGTCTAGGGTTTTAATGGAACCTATTGAAGGATGAATTTCTTGTTATGTTAATATAGTTTGCCCGATTTAATCTCTATTTGTTCAACTACGTTCTTGTTGTAGTTAATTGATAGGATCCACAATTAGTTGTGCCTATTTAGTATGTATTACTCAGGAGAGGGTGCATATTTAGGTAATTGTTGAACAACACCACTCCCAAAGTATATGAGGGATCAATAACCGAGGGTTTAAAGGTGAGATTAGGGATAACGAAACCTTGGGTGTGATCTAAAGTGAGCCGTAATAAAAGTCAGCTAGCGTAACTCAGGAGAGTACGTCTAGTAAATTGCCGTAATTACTCGGGAGAGATTTACGGTAGTAAGAGTGCTCATGATCGATAGAGACGATTAGGCAATTCTATGTGAAACATAACAGGAAGGGATTCCATCAATAGAGGAAATCATAACCTTAGATCCTTCTCTTATTTGCTTACAACTCAATCATAATTAGCTTTTAGTTTACTTAACGTTATTCAGTTATAGTTAGTTAAAACATCACCAATTGTTATTCAAAATATCTGGGAAGTTGATTGCGAAGAATTCAGTGAGTCTAACAGAAGTAATTAGTAGGTTAATTCCTTGAAGATTCGACTTTGGGTTAAATACTCGGATTATATTTGCTGCGACCGCTTTGTCCTTTTTATAAGGCATAATTGGGCGTGATCAAATTTTATCATTCTTGATATTCATCCATATCGATTCTTAATTAATTAAGGTTTTTTTTATTTTTTTATTATTGCGATTAGAAAAATATTTTGGATAAAAATTCCAGTAGTATTCTTTATTACATTTGATTAGTATTTTTGCAGGCAAGATAACTTATAAGTACCATGGATTAGCTTTACATGGGTAAACTGTCAAAATGTAAAGAGTAAACTTCTAAACTATATACTATTGTATGTCCTTTTCTTTCTTTCTTTCCTCATAACCAAACATCGAGTAAAAGATAATGCACCAGATAACCCAATAATCACTAATCGTCGTATTACTGTCCTTGATCTATATTAATATTAATAACTTTATCCGCAAATCAAATGACACCGTAAGTGTCAAATGCTTTAATTCTCTTTTAGAAAATGCTCATATTAAATTAACGCACTTGCTCAAGCCAAAAGGGGAAAAAACTTCAAAATGGAATTACGTGAAAGAATATTATGGAACCCATGGGCGGAGTCTAATAGTTTTGATCCTACTTATGTATTGTTAGGATCGAAATAGTCAGGTCTCATGAACAATGATAAATCAAACAACAGAACAGAAATATATTAAAAAGAGATACAAATATTTAACGTGGTTCGGTCAATTGATCTACGTCCACGGCGGAGATGAGCAATCTACTATATAAAAGAGAATAAAAAATATCGAGAGAACAACCTCACAAAGAGGCAAACACAAGTGACGCACTAACACTTATCCTTGTACAAAAATGAAAATTGAATTATGATAAGTATATCGTCCTTTCCTTCGAGAGATAGAAAAATCAAATATGATCAAAGAAAATTAAAATAACACCTAATATGCATTTGGATTAAAAAATTGATTTGACATACATAAATAATTTACCTAGAACTCACTAAACTATTTTTTCTAAAATTCAATATCTATAAGCTAAAAGTCCAAACAGTATGAAACCGACTTTTCTTTCACAGCTGCGGAAGTAACCGACTTTGATGCAGAAAATTCACTGTTCTCAAGAGCAAACCACAAGGATCGACATCACCCTCGTTTCTTAAAACTCTTTTCAGTAATAACTCTGCAGTTTAGCAATTCCATGCAACGATATCACTTTCTCCTTTTAGTAATTCCATGCAGCCTCACTTGTCTATGTTCCCTTTAGCACTCCAATTAATGCTCATGCCTTCTTTTGGGAACTATGTACAGCTGCTTACTTCCAACCATCCCTATCCTCCTAATTATAAGCTTCTTCTTTTTTGTTCCACTTGTTGTCCGCTATCTGTTTTGGGACCTGACTTTTTCGGATCACTTAAGGCTCATTAAAAGGAAAAATGCTTCTTAGTAGGAGGTTTCCCATTCCTTATAAGGCTCGAAGAAAATTTATGGGTTCTGAACTTGCAATTGAACTAATAGTTAGGGTTTACAGTTTAATACTTATATACAAGGGCGATTTAGGGGGCGGAAGGGGGTTCACCTGAACCCCCTTCACTGAAAAATTACACTGTATATATAAAGCAAAATTTGTTGTTACGTTTATATATTATTTTTAGAATCCTCTTAACACAACCTAAAAATGTAGTTTAGTAGTGGGTTCAAAACCTTTGTAAGGTCTTAGGTTCAACACAAATGCAAGGTCTAAGCAAAAGTCATTAGATTCGTCCGAACCCATTCCTAATGCTCTAGCTCCGCCCGTGCGCCCTTGAACATTGGTAAAACATGGAGGAATTTTTACACCACAACTCTGAATGATCTAATTATAAGATTCAGTTACAAGAAAGTCAACTTACTGCAATTAGCTTCCTTTATTCAAGTTTAGGACTGACTATGATTTACAAACCATAAACAAAGTCGATTAATTACAACCATATCAATCCTCAAATTCGTAACTCCATTACGATACCAATCAAAAAGCCCTCGCTTTTTCTTGGTACATCATGCAACTTTCATTTGATGAAAAACTTATTGAGCAAAATAGATTGTACAAAATTGAAACGGATGGCTCCGGTTTAGAGTTTATAGAATAGTTATCTTTAATTTGAGTAAACTATTAACACGTTCGATAAATTATACACTACAATACCTATTATTGTATATAAAGAAGGAATCGTACCCACAGTCTAGAAAGCTATAAAGAGAGTAAAATGTTGAGAAATTTAGAAAACCCTAGAGCAAGGGGTGTTCGAAAAACTAAACAGTGTAGCTAGATAATTTTTTTATTGTATATATACTATAGTTGAATCCTCTTAATTTTCTTGTATGTTTACTTTTTTTATATTTTGATTCTTTTTGATAGAAATTCTGGCTTCGTCACCGCCGTCGAGCTGAAAATGGTATCCAAGGGATGAGGAAATTATTTATCGCGCGTTTCATGCACTTTTTACTGACTAATTAGCTGGCGACCAAGTCTCTGATTCTTGTCTTAGGATTTTTGAATAATTTGCTGACTATATTACCTACTGATTTGCATTTCTTTTGCTTTGTTTAAACTTTAAAGATATATGGAATCATAACAGCTCATTCATTATCCTTTTAAATATAACTGGCAAATTGAGCTTAAAGTATGTACTGCTTTAGTACATAGAAAATCCGACCGTGGTCGTTATCTAGCCATTCCACCATCTATCATTTTAACGTGTTATAATAGGTTAAAATATATATAGTAATACTATGTTAAATTTTCTCAATATATATTAATAAAAAAATTATTTTTCTCATGACATTGCCTTTGTTTTCTTTTTCTTTTTCTCTTCATACATTCCAATACTATCAAAGGATGTGATGAGATGGTTAGGTTTTTAATCAAAAGTTCCAATTTCGGACCGCGAGAATAAAAAAATTCTTGGTTAAGGAATATTTTACCTTCTTAGTAGCCTACCCCGACACGAATCTGGCTAGCTAGATTAATCGGACCAATATATTACAAATACCTTATGGCTTATATAGAAACTAATCCTAGTAATAAACATATATTTAACCTAAGCAAGCTGTTAGAGGAGAAAATTACTACTAGTACTAGTACAATATATTTACTTATTTACTCCATTTAGAATCTTTTACAAATTGAGATTTCCAAAGTAGTTCACGCAAGATGTCAGGTTTCATATATTAGAATAAGGTAGATGTCTGTACGGCGGTACCCTAGCTTTGACTATGAGTTTATTTTGAACTCTCTATAAAAACCCAATCTTTGTGTTAGTACTTTTGTGCATCTCACTTCATGAGGAAAACAATCACTTTCATGTTATTTAACAAAGAAAAACTCACTGTTCAAAAATGAGTTCCACTCGTTTCAAACAATTGTCAATCCTTGTTATGATCGTTATTTGTCTTGTCCTAGATCAGCCCTCTTCTGCTCATACTCAGTTAGGTAACTACAGTTATATCCATTTCTCTTCTTCTTTTTTTCCGTCCTTTTAGTGTGTTTGGTAGGATTGAAGCCATTTTCGAAAAATATTTTCAAGAAAATGACTTATTTCAGAAAATGTTTTTATTCAAAAATGCTTATTTATTAAAGATTGATAATAAAATTAGCAAACCAGAGTGGGTTTTGATGAAATTTTTTTTGTATAAAAAAGTTCATAATAATGCCAAGTGTCATTTGGTACGAGGGATAAGATGTGAGATTAAATTTATACTGTGTTTGGTTGGCAGTAGATAAATTTATACTTCCAATCAAATAAGGTATAAATTTAATTCTAAACTTAATCCGGAATAATTTAATTCGCATACCAAACGACCCCTCAAAGCCTTGGCCGGTTAAGGCAATGATGTCATGAAACTAAGATTTATGATAATTGTGAAGTAAAATAACATCCGTTCGAGAGTGAAGGAAGTCATTTTCTCTATTTTGGTGAAAAACATTCGTCCTGGAAAATGTTTCTTAACAACCAAACATTAGAAAATAATTTATTTTCTGAAAATAGTTTTCCATTACCCTAATTAAGAGCTCTGGCTATAATTTGCTTTTGGTAAATTCTTGGTCTTCTATGCAGGAATAGTAAGGAAGATTGGAGGAAGAAAAATGCTGGAAAATGTCCCTCTTCAGAGACAAGAAAAACATCAAATTAACGTTCAGGTTCTCTCTCTCATTCAACACCCCCTTCTGCTGAAAATTAATCTGTGATTTATTTTGCAAAGAAGATATTCTTGTGGAAGATATATGTATATATCCAGTTATATAATATCTTATATGTGGAACAATATTTCTATATATTTATGCATGCTACTAAAGGTTTTGTATCAAAATTACTACAAGTGTAAGAGCTCTTTTAATTTTTTTCCCAAGATGAAGTCTTGTTGCTATTCTACATCTTCAGTTTTATATTCAATTCCAATCAACCTTTCAGTGCATCAACACCTTTTTCAATTCCCGGTCCTATTCCTAAATTGGAACACATTTATAGACACACTACACATATTAAAATGCATTGATAATGCAAGTTTTTGTGTGTATTGTCATTGTATATGAGTTAAAGAGAAAAAACATTCTAAGTAATACTTCGTCTGCTCCAATTTATGTGATGCACTTTCTGTTTTAGTGTGTTCCCAAATGAATGATACATTTTTATATTTAGAAATAATTTAACTTTAAACTTCGTATTAAGATTTATGGTCATACAAATATTTATAGATCATTTTAGACCACAAATTTTAAAAGTATTTTTTTAAAAATTCGTGCCTAATTAAAGTGTGCCACATCAGTTGAGACGGAAGGAGTACCACTTAACTAAAATCTAAAACATTGCTTTGGGATTACTTTTGCTATATATACTTGCATTCTGATACAATAAATTTATGATAGGTGGAAACACTTGAGCCCAATGCAGCATCAAAGAAAGCCAGCTCCAGCAAGACAAAGAAAAATGATTCTAAGGATAAGTTTCTTGATGCAGCAGATGAAGTAGCAAACCTGATGTGGAGGGATTATAGTGGAAGGGCCAGGCCTCGCCGCAAGCCTCCAATCCATAATTACAATCCTACAACTAAACATTAGAAGTTATGTTGCTCGACTCTCAAAATATGTTGCTGCATACGTGTCGGATCCTAAAAAAAAATACTATTTTTGAAGGATCCAACACGCAACTGTCAGTATTTTTGAAGAGCTCGAAACAATATAGAAATTAGAAGTTCACTTTATATTTAATTATATTACTCTTTACCATAGTACTTAAGTGATGTTTAGGTTTGGGCCTCACAATTTTCCACCCTACAAGTGAAGTGCCCCTCGAATAGTATAGATTATAGGGATAGATCACTTATCTTCTTTTGGTTACTTTGTTTGTAAAAACAAGCATAGGAAATTTGTTTTGTGACCTATTTTGGATATTGCCACTGTATGTACTAGGGTTGTAGAATTGTTTAGGCACTGTACATTTGGTTGTATTCTTTAAGTGTTGTCAATGTTGGTGTGGTTTGATTGAGTCTTGATTATTATCTAGTAAACTTCGTTGAGTCAAGTTCTGCTTAACTTGTGTGTTTTAAGGATACAAGTTCTGCTTAACTTGTGTGTGTTAATGGTAAAGTTGTGAGAGGTACCAGGTAGATGCTAAATGGCGTGCGACAGTTTTTTTTTTTTTTTAAATATTTTTAAAAAAGGCAAAGTTATAGTAGAGATAGTAGATATTCGGTGAAAATAAGTGTCTACAAACTTATTAATTTGGATACCACTGCTATTAAAAAAAAAAACACAAAGTTGTGGATCCGACCTCATTTGTTGAAAGGAAAAACTAAAAATAAGAAAAGAATAAGGAAGTGTCAGCCAAATTGTATTAGTATTTTAAAAGAATTTATAGAATTAGCATTTGATAAATGTCTTTGCATGAAAAGATAAAAGACAAGTGGTCTTACTTCCAAAATGTGACAGCCATCCTTTGAGCCTTTGATAAATGGCACATTCCTTTAAAGAAGTGGCAAATAAAGATAGCCACATACTTCGTTATGGGCTAATTTAATGAGCATGCATGATAATATCCATATGCCTTGGCTAATCGGGAGTGATTTTAATGAAATAACTCGTGCAAATAAAAAATATGGGGGTAAACCTATTAATAACTCAAGATGTGACAAATTCATTCAATGTCTTGATTATTGTAATTTATTAGACTTAAGCTTTAGAGGAAGTAGATATACATGGACAAACAAATGCTGCCTAGATAATAGAATTTTAGAGCAATTAGATAGATTTGTTTGTAATTATGAATGGCTCAATCTCTTTCCTGAAGCAAATGTACAACATCTTCCACGAACCCATTCGAATCACTGTCCGTTACTCCTTCAATTGAAACTAAATTTTCCTCGTAAAACATTCTTTCGTTTTGAAACCATTTGGTCATCCCACCCATCCTTTCCTTCTCTTATTACCAATCACTGGACTCCTCTTAAACATTTGCTACAAGCAATTAATGATTTCACTGAAGATGTCTAAAACTGGAACCAACACACTTTTGAAAATATTTTTAAAAGCCAGAAAAATTTATTAGCTCGTCTCAATGGTCTTCCTAGTTACCCCACTAGTCATTTCCTTTAAATACTAGAAAAAGACCTCATAGACGAATTTAATCAATTTCTTAGATTGGAAGAGGACTTTTGGCAATTAAAATCCAGAATCAATTGGCTTCAACAAGGTGACGTCAATATAAAAGTTTTCCATATCGCAACCATCCAACGCCGGAGGAAGAATAAGATCACATCGCTTAAAGATCTAGGAGGAAATTGGATTACGAAACAATCCCTAATTTAATCAATACTTATTAGAAAACCTTATTCACCACATCCCATACCCACTCCAACATTAAGCAGCCTAGCCCTAATTTTCATACACTAACTGCCCTGGATCATACTATCTTGACACGCCCATTAACCTATGAGGAAACACATCATGCCATACGTTCTTTCCAACCCCTTAAATCACCAGGGTCAGATGGTCTACATTCCTTTTTCTATCAAACATATTGGCCTCAAGTTGCCCAATCAGTAATCTCCTTCTGTAATGAGATTTTTAGTACTTGCCATATACCAAATCAAATTAACAAAACCTACCTATGCCTCATTCCTAAGGTCAAACACCCTTCACTTATCACTTAATAACGCCCAATCGGTCTTTGCAATACTATCTATAAAATAATTACTAAAATAATTGTACATCGTATTAAACCTTTATAATAAAAATAATTAGCCCTGAGCAATCTGCGTTCTTAAAAGGGCGTAGAGCATCGGATAATACCATAATCGCTCAAGAAATTTTCAACTACTTCTGTAAGAAGAAAGGTCAAGAAGAAATTTTTTACTAAACTTGACCTCGAAAAAGCCTTTGACAAGATGGAATGGGGCTTCGTTAAAGAAACATTACACTTCTTTAATTTCTCTAATAATATCATATCCTTAATAATGTCTTGTATCACCACCTTCTCTATCTCAATTCTTATCAATGGTCATCCTTCACCATTCTTCTACCCTCGAGGGGAATCAGGCAAGGTGATCCTCTATCACTTTATCTTTTTATCTTATGCATGGAAAGACTCTCACGCCAAATCTACCACCTAGTTGATTATCAGCAATGGAAAGCCATCACACTCTCCAACAACGGACCACAATTCTCACATGTCCTTTTTGCAGATGATATTACCCTTACCTCCAAAATAACAACAGCTACTATCCATACAATAATTGATATCCTTACCCAATTTACTCAAAAATTCGAAAAAAGTATCCATTTTACTAAATCAAAAATCTACTTCTCCCGTAATGTAATTGGACAAATCATTGTCCTAAGCTCCTTTAACATGAGGGAGAGTGTCTTTTTTGGTAAATATCTTGGCTTTCCGTTGTTTGTTAATAAACCAACATCCCATGATTTTCAATACATCTTAGACAACTTTAAAGCTAAATTGTCAGGATGGAAAATTAATATGCTTTCGATGGCATGACGTACTACCCTAATAAAATCAACCTTAAACACACTCCCAAATCATGTTATGCAATATATCAAAATACCTGCCCAAGTTGTCAACAAAATGAATCGTTATCAAAAAAAAATTCTTTGGGCCACTACTAAACACAAAAAGAAAATACAATTGATTAAACGGTCTGTAGTAAAAAAAACCTAAGCATCAAGGTGGTATAGGTATTCAAAACCTAACTACTAAAAATAATGCACTTTTAGAAAACTTAGCTTGGCGTCTATTTAAATGTCCCAACACCCTATGGACATCCTTACTACTGACTAAATATAAAAACACCGCCAAAATCTCTAACACCTCACTTATCTGGAAAAATATACAACTAGGTTGGCAATTTTGCCAACACAACTTAGTATGGTATATTGCCAAAGGAACACACATACACTTCTGGAACGAGCCATGGCTTGGACCTAATATTATCCTTCAGAACACTATACATGGACCACTGCCCTCTCATGAATTAAATTCCACAGTAAGCCACCACATCCTCAAAAATCAAATTGATACCACTTAACTCCCTTTTATCATTCCAGAACCTACCCTTTCATTGATCAACCAAATCCATATTCCAACTTTAACTAACCCCAAGCCTTCGACCAGCTTATTTGGGGGCTCACTCCCAATGGACAATTCTCTGTTAAATCATTAGATCATACACTTGAAAACCCCACAACACCCTACCCACACAATTAGCTTTGGAAATTACACTAACCACCAGAAATAATACATTTTCTTTGGCTAATCTCACACCAAAGATTAGCCACAGTTACTTACCTTACCATATCCATGTAACCCAATCCAATATATGCAATCTTTGTCTTCAAAGAGCAAAAACAATTACTCATCTTCTATTCCAATGCCCTAACATATCCACTATATGGTCTTAATTGGGATTTGCCCATACCTTACATGCTTGTGATATCCTACTCTCAACACCCATCCAAACCATACATCAATTAATCAATACTTATCCAAGCCTACCATTCCACTTGCCCCCACGCATACGTATTCCACACATAGTATGACATATTTGGAAGCTCCAAAATCACTACCTCTTTAAACGACACGCACAACCCCCTCCTTCAACACAAAATATGCTATCATAAGCAGTAGAATATCACTGCCTTATTCAACAAAATTCACAAGCACAAGTACCCACACACATGTATGTCAAATGGCACCCACCACCTTTAGGTAAAATTAAATGAACACTGATGGAGCCGCCAAAGGCAATCCAACTAAAAATGGCATAGGAGGAGTATTCCGAAATGCCATGGGACACTGTTTACTCGGCTTTATGGGTACACGACCAACATGTAACTCCACCTATATGGAATGAAATGCATTATTACAGGGTTTGCAATTATCTTGGCTTCATCAACTCATACCATTTGAAGTGAACGTGGATTCCACAAAGGTAATATCGATGCTTAACAAAAATAATTTACACTACTCATCCACGTTAATGGTGTTTGTGAGCAAGAGATTTTTGCCCTAAGCAAATTATTTCCAAAATTTCAAATAAAATAATTTCTTTATTGTTTTACAATTTTTGGTGAATTTTGTTGAATTTTATGTTAATTGGTTGCAATTTTATTCACATGAAATATAAAAAAAATATATGCACTTGCATTTAGGGATTTAATTTCACAATTTTAGTAGCAATTAGTATTAGTTTGTTTTAGAACAAAATATGAAAATCACAAAAATAGTTCACTTTTGAATTTTAATTGTTTTAATTGTGAATTTGTCACAAATTAGTTTTAAGAAATTTTAGGATTTAATTACTTTGAAATGTATTAAGTCTTTAATTTTGCATTTATAAAAAAATCAGAAAAATAAATAAATACAAAATACTTGATGAAATACAAAAGATAAATAACAAAATAAAAGGAAAAAAATAAAAGAAAGAAATCAAGAAAAAGAGAAATAGTTGGTGTTTGGGAAATATCAGGATTTGGGCCATTGATTCAGCCCAAATTTCCCAATCACACCCAAATATACCCCGTCCAAACAGGCCCAGAAGGTGTCCGACCCAGTCTGGTCCAAATGCTAAACGACCCCATTTTAGGCATGATAGATCTCAGCCGTCCGTCTCCCTAATCTGACGGCCCAGGTTCAGTTCCACCCATTTAATAAAATTGTCTCAAAAAAAAAAACCTAGAGACCAGTCTCCTTCCTCGTACTCGTTGTCTCCGCCAGTTTTGCTTCATGCCGCCACCGAAAATCGCCTCACGGCGGCAGCCAGTGTCCAACGATCTTGAAACTTACACCACCCCTTCTTCTTCACACCCCCTTTCCAAATCCACCTTTAATTTTCTCCAAATCCCAACCAATCACCTCGAATCTCCGAAACCCTAGTCGCCGCCGGCGAACACCACCTACGCCAATGACCACCAGAAAAACACCATAACTTCCCCATGAATTCCTCTTTCCATTCCCACCTTTAGTTTCTTTCAAATCTTGCTGGAAACCTTCGAATCTTGATTTTTAATTTCTCCGGCCAAGTCACTACCTTGCCCAAATTCACCCAAATTAACACCCCAACACCGCCTGAGTCTCTTCTACCCAAACCCCATACCCATTCGCTTCAAATCTGCCTGGAGCTGTTCAAATATCCATTTAAAATTTTTCGGCCAATAACCCTAATTCAAAATCCTTATGATTTCGGACCGTAATATCCCTAATCATATGTTTTCTTTTGAAAACACACGATTAAGGATGTTACGCGTCAGGAATCTTGGAAGGATTCAGACTATTTGGCTGGCCGGAGTTTCTGTATCAGTAAGTCATTTTTCCATTTCTAGTTTCGATTAGTTCAATTCTTGTTATATCTTTTAACTAAGTGTAGTTTTAGTTTCCGAATAGTTTAATTAGTAATTC
>MU774792.1:16706-38487 GCA_026770625.1 Nicotiana glauca
ATGAAAATCTCTGCTAACCACTCCGAAGAATAGGTAGTACACACCGGAATGAAGTGCGCGGACTTGGTCAGCCGATCCACAATCACCCAAATCGAATCAAACTTCCTCGAGGTACGAGGGAGACCACTCACAAAAACCATAGTAATCCTCTCCCACTCCCACTCTGGAATATCCATCCGCTGAAGTACACCACCGGGCCTCTGATGCTCATACTTGACCTGCTGGCAGTTGAGACACCGAGCTACATAACTCACAATATCCTTTTTCATCCTCCTCCACTAGTAATGTTGTCTCAAATCCTGATACATCTTCGCGGCACCTGGATGGATAGAATACCGCGAGCTGTATGCCTCATCCAATATCAACTCCCGAAGCCCATCCACATTGGTCACGCAAATCTGGCCCTGCATCCTCATCACACCATCATCATCAATAGTCACATCTCTGGCATCCTCATGCTGGACCCTGTCCTTAAGGACAAGCAAATGCGGATCATCATATTGGTGCTCTCTGATGCGATCATACAAGAAAGACCGAGAAACCATACACGCCAACACTCGACTAGGCTCTGAAATGTCTAATCTCACCATCCGATTGTCCAAGGCCTGGACATCAACTGCAACAACTGGAATGTACGCCAAACTACCCATACTAACCGCCTTCCGGCTCAAAGCATCGGCCACTACATTGGCCTTCCCCGGGTGATACAATATGGTAATATCATAGTCCTTGAGTAACTCATGCCATCTCCGCTGCCTCAAATTAAGATCCTTCTATTTGAACAGATGCTGAAGGCTGCGATGATCAGTATACACCTCACACGATATGCCATATAAGTAGTGCCTCCAAATCTTCAAAGCATGAACTATGGCAGCCAACTCCAAATCATGTACAGGGTAGTTCTTCTTGTGGGGCTTCAACTGGAGAGAAGCATATGCAATAACTCTACCCTCCTGCATCAACACACATCCGATCCCAACTCTCGAAGCATCACAATACACGGTGTAAGAACCTAAAGCTGATGGCAAAACCAACACTGGAGCTGTGGTCAAAGCTGTCTTGAGCTTCTGAAAGCTCTCCTCGCACTCGTCCGACCATACAAATGGTGGACCCTTCTGCGTCAACTTGGTCAATGGTGAAGCAATAGATGAAAAAATCTGGATAAACCGACGATAATACCCTGCCAAACCGAGGAAAGTCAGAATCTCCATGGCTGAGGATGGTCTAGGCCAACTCTGTACCGCCTCCACCTTCTTCGGATCAACCTGAATACCATCACTGGACACCACGTGTCCCAGAAAAGCCACAGAACTCACACTTGGAGAACTTTGCATAAAGCTTCTCCTCTCTCAATCTCTGTAATACGACTCCAAAATGCTGAGCATGCTCCTTCTGGCTACGCGAATACACCAGGATATCATCAATAAAACGATAACAAATGAATCCAGATACGGCCGAAATACGTTGTTCATTAGATGCATGAAGGCGGCTGGGGCATTAGTCAGCCCGAAAGACATAACCAAGAACTCATAGTTCCCATATCTCATCCTGAAAGCCGTCTTCATAATATCAGAATCCCTAATCTTCAGCTGGTGATAGCCTGAACGGAGATCAATCTTAGAGAATACCCTTGCTCCCTGGAGCTGGTCAAACAAATCATCAATGCGCGGTAGTGGATATTTGTTCTTTACTGTCACCTTGTTCAACTGCCTGTAGTCGATGCACATTCTCATTGTGCCATCTTTCTTTTTCACAAATAAGACCGATGCACCCCACGGTGACACACTCGGACGAATGAACCCCTTGTCTAGGAGTTCCTGAAGCTGCTCCTTCAACTCCTTTAACTCTGCTGGTGCCATATGATAGGGAGGAGTAGAGATGGGCTGAGTGCCCGGCACCAGGTCGATACCGAAATCAATGTCCCTGTCCGGCGGCATGCCCGGCAGGTTTGCTGGAAACACATCAGGGAAATCCCTCACTACGGGAACCGAATCAAGACTAGGAGTCTCAGCTCCGACATCTCTCACAAATGCCAAATACGATAAACAACCTTTCCCAACCATTCGCTGGGCCTTTAAGAGAGAGATCACCCTGCTGGGTACATAATCAGTCATACCACGCCACTCAATCCTCGGTACACCCGGCATAGCCAAGGTGACTGTCTTTGCATGACAGTCCAGAATAGTATGACACGAAGATAACCAGTCCATGCCCAGAATAACATCGAAGTCTACCATGCTCAAAAGCAATAAATCAACTCGGGTCTCCAGACCCCCAATAGTAACAAGACAGGACCGATACACATGGTCCACAACAATAGTATCACCTACCGGGGTAGATACGTGCACAGGCAAAGCAAGACACCCTCGGGTCGTACCCAGATGATGGGAAAAATATGAAGACACATAAGAGCATGTAGATCCGGGATCAAATAAAACAGAATCATCCCTGTATCTAACAGTTCAGATCAATATCTGGACCCACATCACCCTGAACCAGGGCAATCGGTTGAACTGGTGCAACCTGCTAAGCTGGTGGCGCCTCTGGTGTCTGCAAACCCTACACTACCTGCTCAGGTATGCGAGCAGCGGGGGTCTGATGACCACCCTTGGTCTGTGAGGTAGCTGCGGTAGTAGTGGCCGAGACTGCCTGAGCCAGGCCAGTGCAAACTGATAGAATCTGAGCTAGGGCCTCCGGAAGACCCGGAATCACAATAGGCACAGCTGGTGCCTGAGCAGGTGCTGCTGGAGTCTTTACCGCTGGAGGCTGGTCCTGAACGGGGGCAACTAGTGGATTTATAGGTGCTGCCCCTGCTACTCTGCCTCGACCACGACCACGACCGCGCCCACGGCCTCTAGTGGGTGGTAACGGTGGTCGTCCGCCACGTCCGGTAGCACGGGTTCTCGCCATCTGCGAGAGAATAGAATAACAGAATTTAGTTCTTGGATCGACAAGTCGCACGATAAGAATTCCAAGAATATGAAGTTTCCTAAAGGTTCTGCAGCCTCCCGAGGATAAGTACAGACGTCTCCGTACCGATCCGCAAGACTCTACTAAACCGGCTCATGACTCGCGAGACAAGTAACCTAGGCTCTGATACCAACTTGTCACGACCCCAACCCGGTCATGATGGCACCCAGCACACTACTAGGCAAGCCCGACCATTTCCAATAGTTAACCCAATGGATAAACGGAGATAGATAGATAAAACAGTAAATCACCAAAACCAATTAAGTCAAAGATCAGGAAATACTGATAAAAATGCGGAAGTTTAATAAAATACAGAATATAGCCCAATCATGGACCCGGTATCACGAACATGAGCCTCTAAATAAGGAGTATCATTCTACTACAACGTCTGTCTGAAATCTGATAATGTGGGAAACAAAAGATAGGGATAGAGGGGAGAAATCTAAGGTTGCGAACGCCGTGCAGCTACCTCGATGCTCCCGAAAGCTAACTCTGCTCGATCAAACTAGATCTACTCAGCCCGAGAATAACCTGGATCTGCACGCAAGGTGCAGGGAGTAAAGTGAGTACTCCGACTCAGTGAGTAATAAACGTAAATACATTCTGAAAGTAAGAAATCGCAGAGAATACACAAGGTAACCTATATCTAACAGTTCAGATCAATATCCGTGTAAACATGTAAAACAATAATACAGTTAAGGGTATAATGCATGATAAGGTGCAACAAATATAACGGTACACTCTAGTACCCGCTGCGGCGGGCAGCCCGCTCCACTTATTTATTACATGGATGTCTTGTCATAGCCTCGTCACTACTTTGTCGAGGTTAGACTCGATACTTATGCGTACATGGGGTTGGTTGTACTCATACTACACTCTGCACTTCTCGTGCAGACTTTGGTACCGGCCCCAGCTGTTCGTGAGGCGTGTCGGCTTGGATTTGCACATTGGAGACTCGAGGTAGATCTGCTGACGTCCGCAGACCTTGAAGTCCCCTCATATTTCCCCTATTTTACTGTTTCTTTTCGTTCAAAACAGTTGTATTTATTTCAGACCCTGTTTGTAGAAATTCTAGAAGCTCCTGAGTTGTGCTCCAGATCCAAATTATATTAGATATTACGGGCTCTATGTTATTCCACACTCAATTTTAGCTTTTATTTGGCTTAATTAATTTTGTCATTGAAATTGACTAAAATTGGCTTAAGGAACCTCTAACATTGGCTTGCCTAGCAAGTGAAATATTAGGCACCATCACGATCCCGAAGGTGGAAATTCTGATCGTGACACTAGTTTTCCTTTTCTTTTTTTATTTTTTAACTTTTGAAGGTGGGGATGAGATCGTGACCACTTTTACGGCTAGGGACAACGCTAGAGAATGAGTTATGGATTCCAACGATCATTAATTTTGCTTAGATTTCGTATTTGTATTAAATTTTTTATTAAATATGTATAATATTGAATTGCAAACTCGATAACCAAAGCAAATCGTTAGTTCAATAGCAAGCTGAGAACTCATAAATTTCAAACTACTATCTATACCTCTATTTACGGCCCATGATGATAACATAATGACATCATAAAATGGTCATTTATGTTCATCCTTAACGACATCACATGTTATTTGAATCTAAACAATCAAAGTTTATTTTTATACTAGAAAAAAATAACACATAATCAAAACCAATAAATAAAATACATGAGATTTTTGTTGAATAGGCTCAATATAATTTTAGAATTTTGGGTTGTATCTCAAGTAGATTTATTATGAATGCTAATTAAGCAAACTTTGTGGGAGAAAATATATGAATATTTTTAGATTCTTTGAATCAAATGGGGCCACAGATTGAAGAAAAGAATCTTAGATGAGATTCTATGTTAAAAGAAAAAAAACAAATTTCCAACGAGAAAGGATGACATGAGAGTGGGCCAATTAGTTATACAAAATAATAAATGAAGGGTCCCAAATGCTAACACAATGATATCATAATTTTTCATTCATGTTGCAACATTCATACTGCATCTTATTTACTATGTTATTTCCAAAAATTTAAAGAAAATTTTATAGTATACTTACTATTTTTAAATATGGTTGCTGCTTGTATGTTACCTAGTTTTTAAAAATATGATGTTTATCATATTAATTAGTTACTGTCAGTATTTTAAAAAGTAAGGGCTTGAGGCGAGATATTTTATTTGATACGGCGCGAGGCGTAAGCTTTGAGATGAGGCGTAGGCCACACAGATCTTTGAGTTTTTTTTTTTTAAATTATAAATTAATAATATAGATTATAACACATAAAATATAAAAAATATATTAAAAGTTCAAAAAAATTAAAAAGAATTATAGAAACGCATAGAAATAATCAAATAATATATTTAGCATATCTTAACTTTCAAACAATTAAAATCATAATTTTTTAAAAAAATTAACAAATTATACATTCTATATCTCTAAAAGTAAATACTCGATAAATTTTATTAATATTATAATTTAAAATATTACTTATTTACACGAGTGAATGCAAGATTACTCTTAAATAACAAAACAATAAATGCTAATAATTAGGTTTGCTAAGATAAGAATTCTTTCCAAAATTTTCTATTTTGTTGGTGGCGGCTACAAAAAGACAGGATGAATTGACTCAATCAAAATGTTAGCCACTTAGCTGAATCAGTAAGCAAATAATTAATACGATCTTGTAACTTAATTTTGTATAATTAAAATACAAATTAATCTACGCTACTATGTACGAGAAGGGGAGCCTTGGCGTAACTGGTAAAGTTGTTATCATGTAGCAAGAAGGTCACGAGTAAAAGCCGTGGAACTAACCTCTTGCAGAAACACGTATAGTAATATTGAGTACAATTGATCATTGTAACTTATTTTGTATAATTAAAATAGTAAAATCCGATCAAATTAATCTATAATACTATGTACGAGAAGGAGAACCTTGGTGTAACTGGTAAAGTTGATGCCATGTAACTAGAAGGTCACGAGTTCGAGTCGTAGAAATAATTTCTTGCAGAAATGCAGCGTATAATAGATTATTGTAACTTAATTTTGTATAATTAAAATAGTAAAGTCCGATCAAATTCATATATACCGCTATATAGGGTGAGCATTGGCGTAGCTGGTAAAGTTGATGTCATGTGACTAGGAGGTCAGAGGTTCGAGTCGTAGAAACAACCTCTTGCAGAAACATGGGGTAAGACTGCATATAATAGACCATTATAACTAAATTTTGTATAGTTAAAATAGTAAAGTCTGATCAAATTAATATATACTATTATGTACGAGAAGGTGAGTATTGGAATAACTGGTAAAGTTTATGTCTATGTGATTGGGAAGTCATGGATTTATGTGGCGGAAACAACCTCTTGCAGAAACATAGGATAAGACTAATAGACCCTTGTAATCTGATCATTTCTCGTACCTCGCGCATAGCGGGAGCTTAGTATACCAGACTTTCTTTTATTTATTTATTATGTACTATGTTTCAAAAATTTAAATTAAAAAATAATAATAATCCTTAATAATAAAGATAGAGAACACGTGCTGCTTAAAACAGGAGAATTCTAGTATTATTTATGCAAAAGCAAAGTGGTCCGTAAGAGACTGAATTTCCTTAACCATAATTATAAATCTTCTCTATCAAAAAATTAGGAGAATTTGCGGATTTCTTCGTTAGCTATGAAAGAAGAAGAAGAAGAAATCTAGAGCATATCGAATTTGCAGAATTAGCACTTTTTGAGCGAATAATTCCAAATTTTGTGTGCAGATTATCAATCATAATCAGGAATTATCTGTTTAAAAAATAGCCAGCTCGAAGTACTGTTGCTATCCTTTTAAGATTCCATTGGATTTTCTGAATCTCTGTTTTTTTTGTATAAAAATACAAAAAATTAAAAAATTAGAGCTTTGTGTTTGTTGATGCTCATCTAAAAACACCTTCTGCAAATTACGGACACGTATCGATCAAGGTAATGTTTCCATTATCAGAATTTTTTTTGGAACTCTTCACGTGAATATCTGCACACACACACACACACATACATGTATGTATTTACATATATACATACACACGCATAGAATACACACATATGTGTGTGTATGTGTGTGTATATGTTCGTCCCAGTCATGTACTGCTATTGCTCATTAATTTGGCTTCTTTTTAAAAAAAAATTGTGCTGTTTAGTTTTTTTTTTGTGTGTGTTTGTGTGTGTTTTGTGAAAATTTTGAGCTTTTTATATGAATGCTGAATTTTTGCTTATAAAGTTGTTGCCATGTCATCAGGGGGTCACGGGTTCTAGTCCGGGAAACAAACTCTTGCAGAAATATAGTATAACGCGGTGTACGATAGACCCTTGTGATTTGTACTTCCTCGGAACCCTCGCATAGCGGAAGCTTAGTGCACCGGGCTGCTCTTTTTGTATGAATGCTGAATTTTTGCTTATAAAGTTTTGGTTTTTTACATGGGATATGTGTCTGTGTGTGTGTATCAGTGTGTGTATCAGGTTTATTTGAAATTCTGTCAACTCAAATGATGTACAGCTATTGCTATTTAATTTCCTTTTTTTTTTTTGTTGAATCCTCTATTTTTTGTGAAATATTAGATCACCTTTTGTATGGAATTTGAAGTTTTTTTCTAATCAAGTTTTAATTTTAATTTGGAAATTGTAGTTTTACTGGTGTATTCTACTTGAATTGCATGTGAATGACTGAGCTTTGATAGAAGCATGTGGAAGAAGATCTTTTAAAACTCAAGTTTTGATTAAATTGGTTTGAATACAGCTGGTCTCTGGTTCTGTATAAATTGCATTATTTTTCCTTTTCTGCTAACTGAAAAACAAGCATGTTTTCTTTAGCTTGACATTGAAGATTGTAGAGAAAAAGTGTGTATCATATAACTACAAAGAAAAAAGATGCAAATCATAACATATTAGAATAAAATTAGAGGATGCGTTCGCATTATCTCTGGTCAGAATTTCCAATGCTTGACTTAAATCTTGAATAGTCCTTTCCCTCTGAATTTGGTATGATGTTTAAGTTGTTTATGGTTGCCATGACATGTCAAACTTAAATGGTGTTCAACAATAATTTTGCTGATGCATTTTGTTCCCCTAAACCTTAGCAAGGACTTGACAGCGGTCTTAGCGCTCAGTTATTTCAGTAAGTCTAGCAGTGCTAATATGCAATTTGGATTCGTATAATTTCTTATTCAATGTCCAACACCCAAAAAACACTAGCTGCATACTCTATGTAAATCAATTTCTCATCACTTGAAATGTGGCTTTGCAATTTATCTCATTCGCCTTATTTTTTGGGTAAATGCAGATAAAAATGGTTGCTTTTGGGAAAAAATTGAAGGATAGACAAATCCAAGAATGGCAAGGGTATGTCCAATGTCCTTTATATAGAGCTAGTTTTTTGTATCCTTTCTTTTGTTTCAAGTTGGTGGAAACTAGAGATAGCACAAATTTTCGTGTTAAATTATGCAGGATTTGATCTTAGTGATGCTCTTATGCTGAATTTCTACGTTTCATTTTAGCACAGACACAGTTCTAGAAACTGTCGTGTTGTGAACTCAATATATATGTTGAATACCTGTTGACCATAATCCTTCTTATAATCCTAATTGATAATGTATTTTAATTAAAAAATGAAGTAACAATAGTTGCAATGCAGAAAAACAAGGTTTGCTTTTTGAGGATTAAAGAAATGTGTTCTCTTTTATTCTTCTAGTAAAAGAGAGAAAATTTTACCTGGATACGTTAATGCAGTAGTGATTAGTCAAAGAGGAGAAATTAGACATTACCACCTAAAGAAAAGGAATAAAGAGAAGTACATTTATATTGAATCTGCATTATTATGTTGAATGGTATAGATCAATTTTGTTGCAGATACTATATCAATTACAAATTAATGAAGAAGAAGGTGAAGCAGTATGCTAACCAAAGCCAAGCCGTAACATTGGATCGGCGCTATGTTCTCAAGGATTTCTCCAGAATGCTGGACAACCAGGTAAGGAGATGGGATTGATGCATTTGCATTCCTAGATGTGCATATCAACTCAGTCGTATTAGATATTTTGTTCTTCCTGTGCTAATTTATCACTTTAATGTTTATTGCGAGAGGCTTCTAGGATGTTGTATTATTAAGAGTGATTTTGAAGGCTCTTCGATTGACTACTAATTCTTCCACCAAATAATATTTGATCTTTTCTTGAATCAGGAAAAAGACTCTGTGGATATGCTATACATTAGTTTCGTGTACCTTTGAGTGACTGAAGCAACATCAGTATTCAGTCTCCCAAAAATAATCAGTTGTTGAACCCTTGTTTTGGAGAAAGATTTTTCTTCCTAGATGAAACTTGTAGGAAAACGCGTTCTTGTTTCAATCACTGTCTTACTTACCATATTTGTTTCCTGCTATGGCTGTTGCATCTTGTTTCTTACTCTGTTTATGTTCTAATAGGTTTGTAGAGGTAAATAATATTCCTTAGAAATTAGTCTATCTTTGTTTCCTCATACTATTTATGCATAACTGGATCAAAGGAATACTTCTTACAGCGAAAAATGGTTCAGGCACATCATTGATATTTGATATTCTTCTTCTTAACTTCTGCAGATTGAAACAATTGTTCTCTTTTTGTTGGAACAACAAGGAGTTCTTGCGAGCAGGATATCTGAACTTAATGAACAGAAAGATTCTCTTCAAGAACAGCCTGATATATCCAAAATAAATGAGCTGCGAGAAGCTTATCAAGCTGTGGGGCGTGATCTTCTAAAGCTTCTCTATTTCGTTGAAATAAATGCTATTGGATTGCGGAAAATACTTAAGAAGTTCGACAAACGTTTTGGATACAAATTCACCGACTATTATGTCAAAACCCGAGCTAATCATCCATATTCCCAACTTCAGCAAGTTTTCAAGCATGTGGTAATTATATGCTAATCTCAAAGTGCTAGTCTACTTTTTTATTCTAACATTTGCCTTTTCAGTCATTACTGCAATGTCGTTTCTTGACTAAACATGAGAGTGAGATTTGTTTGCAGTAGTATCCCTAAAGAATGCCGTTCTCGAATTATGATTGCAGGGATTAGGGGCAGTTGTTGGAGCAATATCTCGTAATCTCGCTGATCTTCAAGACCGCCAAGGAAGCTACTTGTCAATTTATGACCAGCCAGCTCTTTCTCTCCAGGTTTTAGTTTAACTCTGTTAATCAGCTTTGGTTATGTATTCAGGTTTACAAGAATTATAGTCTTGTGTTGTTAAGCTCTAGATTTAAATTCTAGACATGCTCGACTATTTTCTTATATGGTACAGAGCTTTTTTGCAGGACCCTGTAGTTGACTCAATGCAAGCAGCTGTTGATAGATTAAGTCATTCAACAAACTTCCTTAACTTTTTGGCTCAACATGCACTTATCATGCAAGAAGAGTTACCCTCTCCTGTTGAGGAAGAAGTTGTTGATCAGAAATACCATTTTATGTCGCTGCTGTTGAACTTAGCAAATACTTTCCTTTACATGGTTAATACATATATTATTGTACCAACGGCAGATGATTATTCTATGAGCCTAGGTGCTGCTGCGACAGTATGTGGGATTGTGATCGGAGCCATGGCTGTCGCGCAGATCTTTTCGTCTGTGTATTTCAGTGCTTGGTCAAACAGGTCTTACTTCAGACCTCTGGTATTTAGCAGTATAATTCTTTTTGTTGGGAATACCATGTATGCATTGGCTTATGATCTCAAATCAATACCAGTTCTGCTTATCGGTCGTTTATGTTGCGGGTAAATCTCTCTACTCCCTCCTCTCCATCTAAGTGCATCTATACATGTGTTTTCATTTATTGATATTTTAAATATTTCTTTTTTGTATTTGGGATGGAGGTGGTGATGGTTGGAGGACAGTTTATTGTGTATTTTGTATCTTCTTTTTATGTTCTTAATTTTGCATGTTTGTTAGCTAAACTTGGTGTTACATTGTCAATCTTCTAGAAAGCAAAGTCGTTTAGTTAACTTTTATGTATTTGTTTGTTAACCCTTAAGTACATTGTCGCCAATAGATTTTCTTAACTGTTAGCTATTTAAATTACATGATAAGATAGACCTAAAGTCACGTGAACGGAAATTGTATACAAGAACCTACAATCTCTCAGAATCAATATAAATTTAGCTAAGAACAGAATACAATAGAAGTAAAGATTCTATAAGGTGAGACCGGCTAGTTGGAATTATGATATATTTGTGGTTGTTAAACTTACATTAGGTTCGGTGTTTTTTAGGAAGATAGAGACTTATATGTCAATGTAAAGACAAATATGATATTTAAAGGATCTCTAACTTTGAATAATTCCCTTCAATTGCCCTTAACAATTACAACAACAACAACCCAGTAAAATCCCACAAGTGGAGTCTGGGGAGGGTAGAGCGTACGCAGACCTTATTCCTACCCCAAGGGGGTAGAGAGGCTGTTTCCGATAGACCCTCGACTCAAGGAGACGAAATACAATATATCAGTACCATCAACAAAAATCATAAAAATAATAACAGCATCATAAGTACCAGAAAATAGATGAAAAGCAATAACAGTAACACGTAAGTAAGGCTCTCAATTGCCCTTAAAAACAGGTTATTTATATAAGAGGGCAATAAGTCTGGATAAATCAGAATTAATATCGAGGATTCATAACCTCGACTAGTTTTGGGATTGAGGAGTATTTGATTGATTGAGTTTGCACATAATTATAAGACTACAAGTTGACAGGATGGTGGCTTGCCCTTTTTTGTGAATTGCAGTTTTGGTTCCGCCAGAGCAGTGAACCGCCGCTACATTAGTGACTGTGTGCCACTTAGACTTCGGATGCAGGCTTCAGCTGGTTTTGTTAGTGCTAGCGCACTTGGAATGGCATGTGGCCCTGCACTTGCTGGTTTACTTCAGACAAATTTTAAGATTTACAAGTTAACCTTCAATCAAGATACTTTACCTGGTTGGCTTATGGCTTTTGCATGGTTAATTTATTTGGTATGGCTCTGGATCTCATTTAAAGAACCTGTTCGTGAGACTGAAGTAAACAATGTTCCTCAAGAATCTAATGCTGGTAAGTTCTACTTCTCGTTTTGGTTATTAGAGCTGTCACTATCCAAAAGTTGCATATGTTAGTGCCGTTGCGCTCTCCTTTTCCCTTAGTCTCTGTAATCTGAAGAAAATGAGGAATGCACAATAATGTTGTGTGACTTTAAAGCAAAAATAGCGACAAAATTTGTAAGTAGTGTGGGAGGTGAATTTAAAGATAATATCATTATTGCAATACAAAGTCCAAGATCTAGAGTTCTCTCATTCGAGGGGCTTTGAATGAAACCCACCCATATCAAATGCAATTCAGAGAAAAGGTGGTGAAGTTGAACTTGTTTCTTTCCTTCTCTTCTATGTCGCTCAATTTTCATATAATATTCATTTGTGTGATGTGCGCAGCATTGTCACTATTTAATATTCTGTTAAATGGTTCTCCTGAATAATACACTTGGACTGGTAAACTTGCCAATGTTTACCAAGGTGAACATTGAATATGACCAGAAGTTAACTTTTTGTAAATTTTTATGAAACTGTTTTAGTTATGAGCCCATATCTAGTCGCTCACAAATGTATATTTTCCAACTCATATTTGAACCTTGTAGACTGGATTGAAGCGTTATTTAAGATTAGAGTAGAATATGCTATTTACCCAATGTTTGAGTAAGGGAAATGCAGTCTGCTACTCACATTTTGTTTCTTAATGTTCAAAAATGTAAGTATTAGTTTATGAAGTAGGAAATGTCCTTGTGATCACTGTTTTCGTTACGTGCTTATATAGGTAAGGATACATTATAAATAATAGTATTAAATTTCTATTGCTGAAGTAGGCATTAATGTGCAAAGGCTGGTGTATTAAGGTCCATAGTTACTAAATATGATCTGATAATTAATCTTTTGGTTGCTCGAACCAGATGCCCTTGAAAAGGGTGTTGTGGAACCATTGCTAGTAAAATCACCTCAGAATCAACTAAATGAGGATGAAGAAGATGGTGACGAGAGTGAAGAAGCTTCCAAGGAGTCGCATCAACCTGCTAATTCCATAGCAGCAGCATACAGATTACTCACTCCTTCAGTGAAGGTATGTTCAATTCTGAGCTCCTTGCTTCTTTTTGTAATCCAATAAGTAATATTCTTTGTTTGACAGCGTGATCCAGTGAAATTACTTGCTTTTATTGCGTGGAATATTTCGTCTATTTATATAGTCTTGATCAATCCTCACCTCATGAGCTAGCTTTTGAAGTTGAGTAGATCCAAAGTTCTTTTCTTTACATGGTATCGTTGTTACTGTGTATCCCAATATTAGGTCCCCATGTTATGTCGTCCACGCTCTAATTGGCAGGCCTAAGCGCGTGGGAGGGTGTTGAGTTGTCCCTCATAGATGAGATGTGTTGGGAATAAACCCCCACAAAAATATTATTCACGGTAATAACAACGGAATAATAACGTAGTCCGAGATACGGTAATCAAGAATAAAAAGAACAACAAGAACACAAAGATTTTAACGTGGAAAACCCTTCTGAATAAGGGAAAAAATCACGGGCCCGAGAGGAGCAAAGTAATCCACTATAATGAAGAATTTTATACTCCGTAGTCCCGAGTAAATACTCCAGGAACCACTATACACTCAAAAGAAATAACTCTCTTTTGAGATTCCCACCTCACTACAATATCGCTCACTCTCTCTATTTTTCTACACTTGCGATTTTTCTATCACGTGAAATACTTGAAGCTTTGTTGCTTCTGTGTGTTTCAACAAAGAAGCCGAGAACTCCCTTTTACAGGCAAAGTCACCTGTTCTCCAACCAATAGGAATGCTTGCTTTACTTGCAATTTGCCAACTTGCATTCTAGCAAGTTGTTGCCAAAACAGATTTGGTCCTTGGTGTGTCTGATTTCTCATTTTTCTATTTCTTTTATTTATGGGGTTGTACCCCATCAAGATGTGGAATATTTGGTTTGTCATGTCGTCTTGGCAATCTTCACCTAATGAGCTAGCTTTTGGGGTTGAGTTATGCCCAAGGTCTAATTTTTTACAAGGTATCAGAGCTAAACCTATCGCAATTTTTTGTTTTCCGGTGTTGGGCCCCATGTTATATTGTCCACGCTTTACATGTCATATCCTAGGCGTGTGGGATTTAGGGGGAGCAAGGGTGGTCTCTTGCAAGAGGAACGAATAGGCCTATTTATATGCTCTTAGGCACTCTTCACCTCATGAGCTAACTCTGGAGTTAGGCCCATTAGAGTCAAACACATCCCAATTCTTGGTTTACCCGATATTAGGTACCCATATTAATTATGTTGTCCACACTATTTGGCAGGCCCTGAAAATGCGAGGTTGTTCAATTGCCCCGCATCGATGAGTTGTGGAGTATTTTGTCTCTTTATAGGATCTTGGAAAATACTCACCTCATGAGCTAGCTTTTAGGGTCGAATTAGGATCAAGGTTCATTTATTTACATATTGTTTACTGCGAATTTGACTCTTGGTGTTCAACAACTGGTATCTGGCATTTGCTTCCCTGATGTTGCTTGTTTACAACTGTTTGTCTTTAGATGTTTAAAAGATAGATCTTGATGTCACAGAATGAAATGGATTTGGGAAGCAGAACTCTAGCTTTTATTTATCAAGGTTATAGTGTCTGACAATTCCATTTAATTACTGTTAACCAGATCCTTGAAGGAAAACCACTTTGATTGATGGTGGTCATACAGGCTACGGATCAAATTAGAACATTTCATCTTTTACTACGTTGAAATAGTTATATGTGAATCTTGTATCTGATATTATGTGTTGTCCTCTTACCTATCAAGACACATAAACCAAATTCCGTTTTCCCGATTTATCACCGGAATTAGCAGACCACATACTTCTACATAGATTTTTTTCTTTTTCGGGCACCTTTTGTTAGGTTGGTTCGGATGTGTAGGTTACAAGTTAACACGCAAACTAGATAGAGCTTTCTTGGATGCTGTAGGAGAGGGATACAAAACGAAGAACTTCACTAGTAACGCACAAAAGAACGAATGTAATTGAGAAAAGGGAAGAAAAATAAAGGATGGAACCTTTTTCTGCTACCTGACATCACATGAAGTCTATGATTAGATTGTCTGTTAGAAAGGTGTACCATTTAATAACCACTGACGCGACTCTTTGATGTATCCAGGTTCAATTGTTAATCTACTTTATGCTGAAATATGCCATGGAGATTTTACTTTCAGAATCTAGCGTTGTAACGACATATTACTTTGGCTGGTCAACAAGCACTGTGGCAGTTTTTCTTGCGTGTCTTGGCCTCACCGTCCTTCCAGTAAATCTTGTTGTTGGGAGCTATATAAGTAACATGTTTGAGGACAGGTAATTTCTTTTTGCACAAGAATATATTATGGATGTTTACTTTCTGGACACTTGTTCACTGGTTCCTTAAATTGCTCGCTGGAATGCTCATGCATGTAATCTATATTTTTCATGGCTTCACCTAAAATGTTTTGGCAGCTATGTCGCATAAAAATATGACAAAGTTCAAGTCTCATCTTGTAATACCTAGCTATTAATATTGCGACCAAGGTGAAAATAAATGCATCTAATTAGACAGAAATTGGACGATTTTTGTCAACAGTAAGTCAGGACGATGAATCTTTACCATCAGAATTTGAATATTAAGTTACGTTTCTTTTGTTTGCAGGCAAATTTTGCTGGCATCTGAAATTATGGTTTGTCTTGGTATACTCATGAGCTTTCAAGTTGTATTCCAGTATTCTGTGCCACAATATGTCTGCTCAGGGCTCTTATTGTTTGTATCTGCTGAAGTTTTAGAAGGTATGATCCCTTATGTTTTCTTCCTTGAGAAATCTACCTGTAGCACATTTAGATAAATCAATCTTTCCTTAACAAAGGCGGATGTAGCGTTTTGATTATGCTTTCATCTGAACGGAATACAGATATGTATGTAAAAACCTATTAAAATCTCAACAAATATTTAGATCTGAAGTCATAGTGTTAACACTTATCAATATAATGAGTTCAGTGTAGTAGACACTTGTGGTCCGGCCCTTCCCTGGAACCCGCCGCATAGCGGGAGCTTAATGCACCGGGCTGCCCTTTAATGAGTTCAGTGCAATATTGAACCCATTAAATTTGAATCCTAGATCTGCTTCTATTCACCAACATATGTATACGTGGTGTTCTGTTCATAGTTATACCACTTCTTTGGCATATAACAAAACTTGAAAGGTGGCGATCTTCTTGATGAAAATGGCGATTTTTTTTGTTCTTACACATTATAAATCGGTGGTTTCGCTTGCTCCAGGTGTAAATTTGTCACTCCTATCACGAGTCATGTCCTCTAGACTTTCAAGTGGAACCTACAACGGCGGCCTCTTGTCTACGGAAGCTGGAACGATTGCTCGGGTGATTGCAGATGCGACTATAACTCTTGCCGGGTATTTAGGGGAGAGTATGCTCTTGAATGTTACTCTTCTTCCTTCACTTTTTATATGCATAGTCTCCATTCTCGCCACCTTTTGGACCTATAATTCTCTCTACTGATTTTGTCTATGTAGTTATGTTATTCTCTGGAACCAGCAATCATTGTTGCTCAATTCTTGTACCTTTCCATTACTTTGAAAATGTTTTACCTATTGAAATTATTTTATGGATCATTTTCTAGTGTTTGGTTTGATATAAAGTATGAAGTTAAAATCATACAAGGTGCAATTGCACCGAGTTTATGTCTAGTTTAAGCTTGTTGTGTGAATATTGGAATAATATTTCACAATTTAATATCCAACAACACAACAACAATAACAACGACGACCTAGTAAAATCTCACAAGTGGGGTCTGGGGTGGGTAGTGTGTATGCAGACTTTACCTCTACCCGAGGATGTAAAGAGGTTGTTTCAAATATAGACCATCGGCTCAAGAAGATAAAAAGAAACAATATATTAGTACCATCAACAAAAATCATAGAAATAATAACAACATCACAAGTACCAATAAATAGATGGAAAGCAAAAATAATAATCAGTAAATAAGGCCCGAAAGAAGAACAGTATGAACACAACATTGACCACCACGGGCGGCTCAAGTGTAAATGGGGCCTAAGGCGAAAGTTTAATATGGGGCCTAAATATTTATAGAAATGTTATATTATATATTTTTATTTAAAATCTATTCTTCTAGCTTTTTGAGATGCAAAGTTGTTAATAACTTTGTTATAATCGATTTTTTCTAATAATTCCTTTTCAATTGATAATATAGCCAAGTCATTTAAACTTTCTTGAGATATTGTTGATCTTAGATAAGATTTTATCAATTTTAATTTTGAAAAACTTCTTTCTGCTGAAGCAACTATTATAGGATCTGTTAACATTATTCTATAAGCAATATAAGTATTTGGAAAAGAATCAAGTCTTTTTTTTTTATTTGCATCGGGTGTCGGGGTGTCCGGGTCTCTATGAGCCCGACTAATCTCAGGGGTGCACAGGCCCTCGGCAAGGAGTTTCCCGCAAGTGCACCACGGTTAATTCAGGTTTTACTCAGTCTAATGGCCCTCAAAAATTGCTTGTACTGAGTATATAGATTAGAGTATTATCTTCTACTTCTAGTATTTCTCTTAACACTTTTAATTCAGAAAATAAGTCTAAACCATCATTATCCGAGTGATTGTTGTGTTTTAAGGAACCTTCAAGGTTAAAACAATATTTCTTCAATTTCTCATCATCTAATGATCTCAAATTTTTACCGTTAAATAGGAAACCAAAGATACTTTCATATAAAAATAATAAATATCAAATAGAAATAATACTAGGAAGTTAGAATAATATTACCCGATAAGGCGATAACTAGCTGAATCAAGAAATTTGAAGACTTTGAGTCTTGATTCCAATTCCAAAATATCCGGTTGTTGACTGAATCTAGTAGAAAGAATTAAGAATATGAACATAAATCATAAAGAAATAAGAAGAAGAAGAAGAAGAAGAAGAAGAAGAAGAAGAAGAAGAAAGATATGTCTCTTCTGGAATAAAAGAATCAAAGAAAGAAGAATGAATGATAATATATTATGAATATTGAATAGTAGACAAAGAAAGGAAGAAGAAGATATTAGGCAAAGAAAGGAAGAAGACGTCTCAATAATGAAAGAAAGAACAAGAATGATATGGATTGTATATAGAAGAATTGAAACGTTGGGGTTGGCTATGGTCAATTACTTGGAAGAATAAAAGGTAAAGTTGTCCAATTAAATTATAGTGACAGCTATATCTTTTACTATTTTAAGTTTTAATTTATTAATATATTTAAAAAAATTCTTTCTTTTTATATAGAAAGTATAAAAGTATTATATACATATATTATTGTTTTTAAAAAAACCTAAAAACCTATAAAATTATTCTTAAAAAATGGGGCCCCCCAAAACTAGGGGCCTAAGGCACTTTACCCCCTATGTAGTTAGAGCCGGCACTGTTGACCACTAGCAGTCTGAGATAAAATCCTATCAAACTAAACTCACACTGGTATGAGTTAGAAATATGCTCAACTACCTTCTAACCTGCAACCTTAATGTTCGACCTTCATAGCTTCCTATTGAGGACCACGTCCTTGGAAATCTAAAATCTCGTCATATCTCGTCTGATCACCTCTCTCCAATACTTCTTAGGTCGGGCTCTACCTCTCCAACAACACATCAATTTAAAACGTATCTAATACTGTAATTGAAAAGGTTATTTCACTGAGTTTATGTTTTGTACATTGATGGTGTCATGTTTAGTTACAAGTGGACGACTTTTTCGTTGATATTGAGCACTATATAACTTATTTTATGCCTATACTAGGTAAATTTGAACCGTACATCACAAAGCTAACTCTAATATATACATGGTTATGCATCTCTTTAATTTTTTTCATTTTTTGTTGCACTAAATTCACTATTCAAACAAAAATAGTCATCACATTACATAAAAGTGATAGTAAGTATCTTTTGACTAAAATCTCGACACTGTTTCATTTATTTTAGTCCTGATACTCACCAAGTCGTGAGGTCTGATGGTAATCAACCCCCACTTCCAACCGAGAGGTTGTGAGTTCAAGTCAGAGTAAGGTGGAAAGTTCTTGGAGGGAAGGATACCGTGGTCTATTTGGAAACAGCCTCTCTACCCCAGGGTAGGGGTAAGTTCTGCGTACACACTACCCTCCCAGACCCCACTAAGTGGGATTATACTGGGTGGTTGTTGTTGTTGTTGGTGTACTCATTAAGTACATGAGATCAATTGTACTCATACCATACTTCTGTACCTTGTGTGCAAATTTTGAAGTTGAGTTGTTGTGGAGTTCGAGAGTGAGCATCGAAGACATTTCAGCGTTATACTTATTACCTGTCATTTATTTATGTGTATAGTCCGTAGATTGATTTTGGGTTTACGTGGAATTAGAAAATTTTCTATCCATATATCTATCAATCACATCCAATAAGAGAGCTGAGTATTTTGGTTTTTGAAATCATGGCCTTACTGAAGAAGAAAAGGCACCCATCTTCTATGACATCTCATTGTATTTATCCTGTGTTTATAATAATTAATAATTAATAATTAATAATTCTGGAAAATAAAACGTTAGTGTATAAACATAAATAATTTAAGTAAAACAGATATTAATATGAACCCACTGAATTTAGAGTGTTTCCTTAAGGAATTTAATCCCCTCCTAGTACCCAAGGTTATAGATTATTTCCTCCCAGGATAGAACGAATTACACACTGGTGTAGCGGTACTTCAAACCCCAGTGTTTCAGCGAACACAAAGTCCGGCAGCAAATCACACTTACGGTTACTTTGTTTGTAGTTAAAAACAATGCAGAATAAAGGAGGACAACTCAGAAGTCGAATGGAAAATCTGAGAAGAAGGATATCAGATTGCAATTCGTTTTCCCAATGTATATCGAATGTATACAGAATGTATGTCGAGTGTATACATAGTATATGTCGAGTGTATTTTTCTCTCCAACTGCTACTCTATTTATAGCATTAAGTTGTGAGAGATCAGCCCTCCCTCCACGGTGGAACAAACACTTAGATTGTTATGGAGCAAGCACTAGCTTGTGGAGCAAGCACTTGCTTGTAATGGATCAAGCACTTGGAGTGACTGTTATTGCAACTGGTGGCACTATACACGGATTGGAATACGTCCGTTACAAAATACGAATTATATCACGTTAATATTCACTATTAACAAATAAATTTGGTCCACAAAATTAATCAATCAATCATTTGACCAAATCCGAAGCCGAAGCCGAAGCCATAGCCGAGCGAGCAAGCGACGACGGCGCGAGACTTGCCTTCTTCCTAACTCTTTAAGAGCTATATAAAGTGCATTTGTATATAAACCCACCAACATTCTTATCATCTACCAATGAGGGACAATGTCTCATTAAAAAGAGAGGGAAACTTAAAATTTTACTCAAAAATTTTATTTTCCCTCCATTTCCCATTCACTCTCATTTTAAGACTATTTCATCTTAAAAGTAAACTCAACAATCCCCCACATGAATGGGGAATGGCTATATCACGGAAGTATGCATGAAAAACTTGTGTGATTCGCAAGCAAGGATTAATTACATCTGGATAAGTAGGTTTCCCTTTGAACTTTCCATAGTGAACTTATGTCGGATATACTCGGTCAATCGGTAGATTTGATATCTTTGAACCGTCGAACTTTAGTGTATACCTAGACAACCATAAGTTACACACTCAATCCTTAACCGTCTTTGGTTCTCATTGTTGTGTTCGTTTCAGCCATGAACACCGCCTGGTTTCATAAGTGCGTAGAGAATTGGCCTTGCAAAATTCTCCTTGAAGCGGCTAACACTTCACACTTACATAGGTGATTCCTAAACGTGTCATCCCGTAGATACACTATTTGATATATCCCGTATCAAATTTAGAAATTATTAAAAAACTTTAATGCTTTATCCTTGGTACTGCACATTGTCTCATCACGAGAATGGACTAAAAATTTTGTTGACAATGTTGAACCGTCATTAATAACTTTATTTGATCTCCTTGAACCTAGATCTTGGAATCTCCAGTCTTCTAGGTAGAGTTACCACCACAATGAATTGTTCTCGCCCATAGTCCCATTCCCCTCGATGATTTTTCAACCACTTCTCTAATTAGGCCTTTTGTAAGTGGATCCGACACATTATCACTTGATTTTACGTAATCAATCGTGATAATTCCTCTAGAGAGTAATTGCCTAACGGTTTTATGTCTTCATCGTATGTGACGAGATTTATCGTTATACATAACGCTCACAGCCCTTCCAATTATCGCTTGACTATCACAATGTATGCACATTGGTGCCAACGATTTGGGCCAAAATGGAATATCTTCCAAGAAATTCCGAAGCCATTCAGCTTCTTCACCGATTTTATCTAAGGCTATGAACTCAGCCTCCATTGTAGAGCGGGCAATACATATTTATTTGGACAACTTCCAAGATACCGCTCCTCCACTAATAGTGAATACATATCCATTCGTGGACTTAGAATCAACTGAAACGGTGATCCAATTTGCATTACAATATCCCTCAATCACTGCAGGGAATTTACTGTAGTGCAAATCAAAGTTCTGGGTATGTTCTAAATATCCCAAAACTCGTTTCATTGCCATCCAATGAGATTGGCCTGGATTGCTCGTATATCGGCTCAGTTTACTTATAGCACAAGCTATATCTGGTCGTGTA
>MU774798.1:0-12347 GCA_026770625.1 Nicotiana glauca
GCTGGTCACAACACCTATCATAGTTGCCCCCGACTGGGAGCAACCGTTCGAACTCATGTGTGACGCTAGTGACTATGCAGTGGGGGAGGTGTTGGGCCAACGGAAGGACAAGTTGATGCATCCAATATACTACGCTAGTAGAACGCTGAGTGGAGCCCAGTTGAATTACACTTTGACTGAGAAGGAGATATTGGTCGTGGTGTTTGCCTTCGACAAGTTCCGATCATATCTGATTGGTTCCAAGGTAATTGTATATACTGACCACGCAGCTCTCAGGTACTTAATTGAAAAGAAAGAGTCTAAGCCGTGCCTGATTCGTTGGGTGCTGCTGTTACAAGAATTTGACCTTGAAATTCGTGACCGTAAGGGCACAGAGAATCAAGTCGTTGATCATCTATCATGACTTGAAGGAGCTGAAAAAGAAATCGAGGTCGAAGAGATCCTGGAAACTTTTCCAGACGAGCAGCTGCTCGCTACTAATCTTGAGGAAGCGCCATGGTATGTAGATTTTGCTAATTACCTGGCCAATGGTATAGTTCCTCATGACCTCTCATCTTACAAAAGAATGAAATTTTATCGTGATAGCCACATGTATCATTGGGAAGAGCTTGTCATGTGGACCCCAGCACGGTCTCCGACTCCGACTGATAATCAGGGAAGTCTTCTTACCCTACTGCTCTTTGTTTTTGTTATGACATGGGGACATGCCATGATTTTAAGTGTGGGGTGGGGGACTTGTTGTTGTGTTGTTTTGTAGTGTACGTATATATTGAGCATGTTGTAATTCTATAGATGTATTGTTGTATCATCTTATACATAATTGACTTGGCCCAACAACGGACACTTGTCGACGGGTCTCTTGAGGGTGTTGTTTAAAAAAAAGGGTAAAGGACTCTTCCTGAGGACGGACCACTTGGACAGTACTCTTGAGGGAAGTAGTCCACGTAGTTTTTTTTTTATTTTGTTTGTTTTCTCTTTTTAGGTAGTGTAGTAATTCCCCCTTGGTTTTTCTTTTGACCGCGGTTCTTTTCCAAGGGCTTTTTCTTGAACCGGGTTAGGTAGTTTTTTTTAGGACTCTGAAGACTCTCTTGGATTAGATGGGTAAGGGCATGACTGCACCCTTTTGATGTATAGACATGCTAATAATTAAACGAACTTGAGAGTGCGACGCCTAGGCTTATGTGTAGACTCATAATTTGTGCCTTAATGGTGTACACCTTGTCTTGCTTGAATGCTCATGTGAGTGTGTTGACGAACTAATTCGGAATGAGTTACTTGCCAAGTGTATGTGAGAATTACCTATATTTTATGTTTTCATGTGATACCTAGAACTTGCCCTGCGTGTTTGCAAAGCGAAATAGAAGTTTTTTGGTTTGAGAGATGATTGAGGAATTTCTTTGTGTAGTCAGTCCTATTATAAATCCACCTGTACGTATTACCATAGTTAACCCATTTGAGCTTAAGCCTGATTCTTTGGTAATATTGTTATAACTTGCATCTATGTGTTGAATAGCTTGACCATTTTTCCTCCTAGAAGCACTTAAATGTAAAAATTAGGTAAAAGTCGAAGTGTGGGGTGATAGGGGAGTAGAAAAAAGGAAACCAGGAAAATACTTGAAGGGTGCAATGGCTGTTAAAAAATGTGTGTGTCTTGAAATATAGAGAAGGACCTTGTAAATAAGTGGTCCTATGATAGTGCATAGCAAGAAGAGGGGAAAAGGCCAATTGCACCTAGAAAAGTGGGGATAACTTATGACACAAGTGTGGGAGAACGACTGGGTTGAACACGGAAAATGGATTAAAAGGAAGAATGTATTAAAAGTGCTTAGGGAGGTTAGTCACTATATCCAAATATATCCTACCTGTCTCTTAGCCTACATTACAACCAAATAAAGACCTCTTGATCTTATACTTAAACAGCTCGATTAGTAGAGTATTACACTAAGGGCAAGTTTATAGTGTATCTGTGTGGCATATGAATGTTCTTTGCTGAGAGTGAGTGAATTCTTTCTATCTAAAGTTATTTGTGCTTGATTCTATATATGTGGAACTTCTCTCAAATTATTGATGTGAGGGCATGTGACTCGGGAAGAAACAACAAGTTTTCACCTCTGTTAGAGTAACTAGAGTGAGCATGTGTGTGGCATGGTATTAGAGTCTGCGTCTGAGGTGTGACAGTTGCACTGCTTAGGTTGTTCTTTCATAATGGCGGGTGTGACATAAAATTGGATAATTCGTTGAGCGATTAGGCATAGAAGTGTGGTTCAACTTGCTCGAGAACGAGCAAAGCTTTAAGTGTGGGGTGTTGATAATATGTGAATTTAACTATGATTAAGCCTCAAAAGAACCACTTTCTTGTAGAGTTTTTATTGTAAAAGTGATAGCAAAATGATCTTATTAGTGCTTTTCATGTTTTGCATGTTACATACAGTAGAAGAAGGCTATGGAGTGGTTTTGTATCATTTATGGAATAAAAAGAAGCCAATCGCACCAAAGTCGCCAAATGAACCATGTGAAATACACAAACGAGGCTTGGAGGTGAACTGCCGCGGTCCCGGCGTAACCGCGGCTGGGCCGCGGCGAGCTGCTATATAAGATTCAGAGAGGCCTTTTGGTCGCGGTCCTAGCGTGGGCGTGGAAAGACCGCGGCAGGCGACGGGAAATTGAAGGACTAAAGTGCAAATTCCGGAATTCTTAGCCCAAAACCCTATTTAAATACTAGGACTCGCCTAAGGGAGGCATGTAACATTATTAGAGAGTACTTTGGCAAGAAAAACAAGTGTGAGAGATCACCCAAAACATCATTATTTCTATTCTTCTTTATTTTCTTGCAATTTATGATTATGAATCTTTTAGTATTTGATTTTCCCATTATCATAAGTAGCTAAAAAACATAATCTAAGGTTTTGGTGGAACCCGTTGGAAATAACTTGGTTGTTTTATTAATATAATTGGATTTGGTTATTAATCTCTAATTGTTCATCTATGTTTTGATTGTGGATTAGTTGAAAGGGCNAGACGAGAGTCATAACCGAGGATTTAGAGGTTGGATTAGAGATAACGATACCTCAAGTGCAATCTAAGTGAACCGTATTGTGGGATTAGCTAGCGTAGCTTGAGAGAGTGCGTCAAGTAAATTATCATAATTACTTGAGAGAGAATTATGATAGATTGAGAGTTCATGATTGTTAGAGATAATTAAATCGTAGTTATAAGACATATACAACCAAGGAACTTACCAACGGGGGAAACCATTGCCTTAGACTTTACTTCTATTGTTTACAACTGCTTGTTAGTTAATTCTTAGTTTATTATTCTTGTTTAGCTATAGCAATATAAAAACATAGTCAACTATTATTCATAAATTTTGAGAAAGTTGATTATTGAGAATTTAGTGATCTAACAACAATAGTTGATACGTTAATTCCCTGTGGGATTCGACTCTGGGCATAATACCCCGAATTATATTTGCAACACCCGCTTAGTCTTTTAATATACACAGTTGAGCGTGATCACTTCCTTCACTTGTCCTTTTTATAAATAGAGAATGGTCAAACTAACTTTGTTTGAACTGAAACTTTAACAAAGATTCTGATAATTTTGCATTCCATTGCCTTGGTGCTTGTTTAAGCCCATACAAGAATTTGATTAGTCTACATACTACTTTATTCTCCCCCTGACTTGAAAATCCTTGGGGCAAATCCATGTAGATTTCATCATGAATATCTCCTTGGAGAAAAGCATTATACACATCCATTTGGTGTATATGCCATTGTTTTACTACTGCTAGGGACAAGATTGTCCTAACAGTTACCATTTTCACTATAGGTGAAAATATTTCTTGGTAATCAATCCCCTCTTTTTGATGTACCCCTTTGCTACTAATCTAGCCTAAAACCTTTCAATCTCACCTGTAGCTTTGTATTTTATCTTGAATATCCATTTACACTCAATAGGTTTCTTACCTTCTGGTAGAGTGACAATTTTCCAGATGTTGTTATTTTCAAGTGCCTTTATTTCTTCATTCATAGTTTTCACCTATCTAGGATCTCTTACTGCCTCAGAATAGTTTGCAGGCTCAATGACAGAAGAAAACACACTCATATAGGATTGATATTTGGGTGATAGTTGATCATATCCTAGATATTTGTTTATTGCATAAGGTTCATCCCTGTGAATATTCAGTGATACAAAATCTTTCATCCATATAGGTGGATTTTTGTCTCTTGTTGATTTTCTGACACTTATTTGTTGAGGTTGAGTCTGTTGAGGTATTTGTTGATCTGGTGTGGTTTGTTCCAAGTACTGAGCATGTACCTGAACATCTAGACCTTGAACATTTGTGCTTGATGAAGACATATAGTTTGTATCTGTTTGTTCTACTTCAAAGTCTTGGTTTTGTTATTGAACCATAGTGTTTGACAGATTGTTTGTAGGACTAATTTCAGGTATAACATCTAGTGTTATCCCTGTATGTAAAGTAGGATCTACAAATAAGAACTTATCTCCATTTTTGTTTCTATAACTGAAAGGAAATATGTCTTCCCTAAATGTCACATCTCTGCTAACAAAGAAAGACTGATTAGCAATATCAAATAAAATGTATCCTTTTTGAACATCTGAATATCCCATATAAATAGCTTTATTGGCTCTTGGCATAAGTTTATCATTTTCTTGTACAATCTTTGCAAAACATAAACAACCTAACACCCTAAGATGTTCTAGAGAAGGTTTCTTTAAATATAGTCTTTCATAAGGTGTTTTGTTACCTATGATTGAACTAGGCATCCTATTTATCAAATAAACTGTTGCTAACACACAGTGACCCCAGTATTTGATTGGAATTTGAGCTTTAAATCTAAGAGCCCTGGTTACTTCAAGTATATGTCTATGTTTCCTCTCAGCTACTCCATTTTGCTGAGGGGTATAAACACAAGTCCTATGATGAATAATTCCTAAGTTCTTAAACAGATTATCACATATGGAGTTCATAAATTCAGTGCCATTATCAGTTCTTATAATTTTTACTGTTTTATCAAATTGATTTTTAACATAAGTAAGGAAATGCTGTAAAGATAGAAACACATCAGATTTCTGTTTAAAAAGAAATATCCAAGTCATTCTTGAGTAGTAATCAACAATTGTAAGAAAATATCTATTACCATCAATGTATTCACTTTGTAAGGTCCCCACAAGTCTGTATGTATCATGTAAAAATAGTAGGTACTTTTAATACTACTAGAATGAAAAGGTAATCTAGTTTGTTTAGCACAGGGACATACAATGCATTTGCTGATATTTTCTCTAATGACTGGTAAGCTAGAATGTAAATTTTTTTGTAATCCTATGGTAGATATGTGACCAAGTCTTCTATGCCACAGATCCACATCTAGCTACTTGTTTAGATTTACAACTTATGAGTCTGCTAATGCAATCCTTTTATTCTTCTCCATTATTTGTCTTAGTAAAATGTAGAGTCCATCTTCTTCCTTACCAATCACCCTCACCTTCCCAATGAAGAGATCCTGGAAGAAGCAAAAATTAGGAAAAAAGGTTGTTGAACATTTTAGTTCCTTAGTAGCCTTAGACACAGATAATAAGTTAAATTTGAATTGTGGTACATGGAAAACATTAGAAATTGTATTTTTGTCTGATAAGGAACTTACACCTATGTGTGTGACTTGTGTTATATCATCATTTGGTAAGAAGACCTTTTTTGGTTTTTCAATTTTAGTTATTGAGGATTTATCTAACATGTTAATATCAGAAACCATGTGATTTGTAGCTCCAATATCTATAATCCAATCATAAGATTCATCAGAAACTATTAGAACTTTAGGAGTACCTGTCAAATTTGCTTCAGAGTTGTCTGATGAAGGTATTGAAATCTTGTTTAGCATTTGGACAATTTGATCATATTGATCCTTGGTGAAAGTGTAGTTTCCTAATTGATTTCCAAGAGCATTCTCACATGATAAATCATATGCACTTGGCTTCTGATTGAGACCATTGCTTGTATTCTGTTCTGCTACATTTGTATTCATCCCATAGTTGAATGTCATAGTATTATTCTGATCCATTTGAGAGTTGTCTGTGAGTACATTGACTGCATTTGCACTATGATTAGGATAGTGAGTCCCGAAATTTTTCTTCTTGAACTTGAAATCTGCAGGGTACCCTACAATCTTGTAGCATTTCTCCTTACTATGTCCTTTAAGCTTACAGAAATCACACTGTATGTTGTAATTTTTCTTGAATATTTGAGTCTGATTATTACCATTTCGTGAGTACATAACCATATCATAACCACCAGGAATTGCATTAGGATTAGCTCATAACACACCAGACACAGTTGCAACTGATTTTTGGCTCTCATCGCTAACTATCATTGCATATGCTTGATTTACAGTGGGTAATGGACTTCGCATTAAGATCTGACTTCTGACCTGTGAGTATGACTCATTTAGCCCCATCAAAAATTGGTATAATTTCAATTTTTGTAAGTATAAAACGAAATCTCTTGATTTTTCACAGTCACATCTAGGAGCAGGAACTAGTGCCTCAAACTCTTCCCACAAATCTTTCAATTTTGAAAAATATACAGAAACTAAGGCAGTCCCTTGAGTTAAGGTTGCAATTTCTTTGTGTAGGTTGAAGGTTCTTGACCCATCAATCTTATTAAATCTTTCTAATAAATCTTCCCAAATAGCTTGAGCACTAGAAGCATATATAATTCCTCCTAATAGCCCCTTTGCAACAGAATTCATTATCCAAGATAGAACAATCGCATTGACTCTTTCCCAGTGATTTCCCATAGTTATTGGAAAATTTTCTTTCTTGCATGTCCCATCGACCATGCCTAATTTGTTCCTACCTAACAATGCTACTCTCATAGACCTATTCCAGATTGAATAGTTTTCAATTCCAGTCAACTGAAAAAAAATTATTTGGATTCCACTTACATCGGCTGGTGACAAGAAAAGTGGATGATTATAATCCAATCTTGCAATTGGGTTTCCATAATTTTGAATACTCTGCTATCCTGTGCCCAGATTTGCAGGATTTGCCCTTGATTGTTCATCAGTGATAGCCATGGATTCTTGGTCTTCAGCAAACAGATTTTCCTCTAGGGTTGTAACTAAGTTTTGATCGATTTTTCAAGCTTCAATTCCACAACTTGTACTGCTTTGATACCATGTTATAATTCAGCTAAGAACACAGTAGATATGCAGATGAAAAGAATGAAGAAGAAGATGAAGTAGAGAGAATTAGAGAGAGAGAGAGAGAGTAGGCAGAAGTTTCTATATTTCTTATTAACAAAAATGAGAAGCTTAGCTTCTTATTACATCCGAGTTAGTTTAAATATACTAACTAATTTACCAACTAATTGTGAATTGACTAAACTACCCTTTTTATACTTTAACATATGCCATGTTGACAGTTACCCCAGCCCTTAATAATGTTGTTCCAAGTGTTTGAATAGTTTGGACGAAAACGTTTGTCCTTATATTTAGCGATAAGTGTTACGATAGTCTAATTTGTTTGACTTTGTAAAAAAGAAAATAACAGATGCTATTAGGCAATTTAATGATTATAGTTATGCTACGTAGTTAGCAATTTTTATATAAGATAAAATCTTAATTTATTTTAAATAAAAAAATTTAATAACCGGAATATAAATTGATTTAAAGTCTTAAATATTAAATTATAATTTTTCCAACGTAAATCTATTTTCAAAAAAGGAAAATTTTTGCCGATATTTAGGTTATAATACCTTCCATGTTGTTATCTTAATATTAACATTTACTAAAATTTTATTTACTAAATATTTTCTTATTAGGTAGGAGGTCGTTAAAATCAATTAGAACTTCAAATAACTTATCCAAATCATTTCATCTATTGAAGAATGTAACATAACTGTTTGGAAAGAGTCAAAAACACTTATGATTTACAAATAAAACAATCCAAACATATACTTTTTCACTATTTGAAAATATAGTTCTGATTGGATAAAGTTATAATTACGGTTAAATATTTAAATCATGGAATAAGATACTATTAAAAATTTAATTTAGTAATTTATTTCCTTTAATTTTGAAAATAACTAATTAATTCTTTGAATTAGCTAATTAGCAAAAGCAGTTGAGTCATTACTTTTCAAAAATTAATCATTCATAAGACGAACCAAAAAATAGACAACCCGATTATAAACTAGTTCAACATTAATTTTTTTAGACTTTGTATTTTCAATGTCAAATCTGTAGGGAGTATATGATCAACATTTTCATACTCAAATCTTTTAAAGACCAAAAGATTCAATTTTTAATTTGTGTTATTTGACAAATCTTTAAAGAAACGTAATAAAAAATATCTTATTTTATTTTCACTATTAGGTTAGAGAAATAATAATAACTGTCATAAGATATTTTTACATAAGTTCTCAAAAAATTACAATAAGGCATTTGAAAACTTATGTAGAACAATATATCTTAATTTATTGAGCTTGCTAAATGGGAGCAACTTTTATTATTTTCATAAAGTTTTCTTTAATTTTTATCTTTACAGAACTTAGCCACATTGTCTAATAATATTTACGTGATTTTTAAAAAATTGTATACTCGTTGATATGTGTACACGTGCAAAGCGCGTACCCTAAGACTAGTCTATCCAAAAATCTGAATCATAACATCATTACAAGCCAAAGGGACGAAGCCCACGCGAAAATTATCAAATTAAACTCAAAATCCTGAAATTGGTCAAACTAACCCCGAGTTCCACGTCTCGAAATCCGATAAAAATCACATCACTAGAACCCTTATCCTCTCACGAGTCGACACATACCAAGAACATCAAAATCAGACCTCAAATGGCCCCTAAAATCCCCAATTTAAACTCTCAAATTTCAAGCCTAAATCTCCCAATTTATTCTCTAATTTTCCCACAAATTCCATGATTAAGCAATGGAATAATCACCAAAAACATAAGATACAAAGCCCAAGTAGCCTACCTCTCTAAATACACTCGATTTCCTCTTGAAATCACACCTTGGAGCTCCAAAATAGACCAAGAATGGTGGAAGAATGACTATAGTTCGCGAAGAGGGCCTTTTATACTTTCTGCCCAGCGATTTCCACACCTGCGGACAATATTTATCACATGCGGGCCGCTTCTGCGCCCATAAATCCGCACCTGCGGAATTCACTTAACCTCTCAGACACAACACCTGTGACCCAGGTCTCGCACATGCGGTCTCACAGATGCGGTCCAACCTTCTGCTCCTGCGACCCTAGTCACTTCTGCGGTTTTCTTTCCACTTCTGCGGCTCTCACCTGCGGTCCCCAACCCGCAGGTGCAGTTATGACAGTAACAGCAGCTTCCAAGACCAAACTTTCTCACAACCTTCTGAATTCATCCCGAGGCCCCCGGGACCTCAACCAAAAGTTTGAACAAGTCACATATCATCACTCAAACTTATATCAACCTTCGGAACACTCGAAAAAATATTGAAACATCAAAGCACCCTCGGATTCAAGCATAAGGATTCCAAAACTTCCGAAATTCGCAAACATCAAAAAGCCTATCAAACCTCATCTGAATGACCTGAAATTATGCACACGCGTCACAAATGACACAACAGACCAACTCCAATTTTCAGAATTCTATTACGACCCTGATATCAAGATTTCCACTACCAACCGAAAAATGCCAAAATTCCAATTTCGCCAATTCAAGCCTAAATCTACCACGGACCTCCAAATTACATTCCGATCACGCTCCTAAGTCTCAAATCTAACTAAGCTATCCGAACCATAAAAACCAAATACCGAGATTGTGAGCACGTAATTTTTTCCCTATATGAGAATCACTCCCAAAAAATTCAAAAATAAAATATTTTTTATTTGTTTACAATTGTTGTGAATTTTATGTATTGTTTGCATTCATTTGTGTATATTTATTTGTTAAATTAAGAAAAATACCAAAAAAACGTCGCATTCACATTTAGGATTTAATTCTACAATTAGGAGTAATTAAGCTTGTTTTACAAAATAAAAAAATCACAAAAAATAATGTATTTTGCTTTTTAATGTTTAAAGTCAAATTGTGTGATTTCTTTTTTAAATTGGTATTTAATTACGTGTTATAATTATTATTAAGCATCAATAAGTATTTTTAAGTTAATTTGAGGTTTTATAATTTAAATTTAGGATTTATTTTAATTTATTGGAAAAATAGATAAATAAAAGCAAAGAAAACGGAATTGGGCCAAATTCATGAAGCCCAAGCCGAAATCAGCCCAAAACCCATGCAATACCCCAGTCCAAGAAGTCAATCGTCCAAATCCTGGAAACGACGTAGTATTGAAGTGGAACTACGTTGTTTTAGGGCCAAGAAATCTCAACCGTTTAATCCATCAGATCAAACGGTCGAAATCCCTGCCCACTTACCCGACCCTGACCTATATCCATGTACCCGGTCCAACCTTTCACCCCCACTAAACCAAACGATGTCGTATCTGGTAAGCCCTCTGATCCTAGTTATTGATCTTAATTGATCCAACGGCCAGGATCAATTCCCCCCATACTATATATTCCCAACTCACACCCCACACCCCCCAAGCCAACCCCCCCTCTTGTCGTCTCTAACGATCAGAGACCCCAAACAACCCTCCGCCTCACTCCGCCGCTGGCCGCCCGCCGGAAATCGCCCACGGCGACGGTCGACGGCCAAACCTCCCCAAAATTACACAACTTCTTCACCATAACCTCCTCATCTCCAATACACTACCAGTTTCCTTCGAATCCTGACCAGTCCCTTCGAATCTTCGATCAAAGACCAACCCTAAAAACCTAGTTGGTCCGTTTGACCCCAAACTTACACCCAATAATCCCCTTGGCCTCCTCATCTCTAATCCTTAACCAATATGGTTCAAATCCGAGTTAAACTCGCTGAATGGTAAATCTAGGGTTTAGCGATTCTAGGTTGTTTCGAAGTTGTCAAGGTCAAATTGGTTTCTAGTTAGTATTATAAGCCTGTTTCTGACGAAATAGGCATATAATACTAACTGGAAATCAATTTCGAAGAATATGTTTATTGGAATCCGAAAATCAGTAAGTTTTCTTAAACTTCTTCTTTTCTTTTTCTATATGTTTGCTTGTCTGTGTTTCGTTGTATGTTTGTTTGAATTAATTCCGTTGTATTCGTCATTTCTGATTAAGTAGTTCTTCCCCCTATTTCAGACCATCTTTTTGGTCCAGTTTTCTCCTGATTGATCAACATATGTAATGAATTGTTTCGTCGATTAATTCATTCGTATTTGTAGTTTAGTATTTCTCGTCAAATTATTTGGTGTCGACTGTTTTGTTCTCAGCCTCAGGGCTCCTTTCAGTATATCCCCACTGCCCCTATATTTTTCATATTTAAGAATTAATCTATCTGTTGTTATTGGTTTAAATTGTTTCAGTTTGTATGATGCATAATTCTTTTCTTTCCATTGTCTATCATCTTCGCGTATGAATGCAGTATTTTTTGTCAGTGTATTCATAGTGTCCATTTGTTCTTGTTTTATGTTAGTTTGTCCCCTAAAATACTGAATCCTTCATCCTGTTGTAACATTTTGTGATCTAATTTGAGGTCGATGTTTGAACTGTTGATTGAAACTTCTATTTAGTATTAATGTTCTGTTATGTTCTGTGATTTTGATTAAGATTCAGTTTATTCCATTGATTAATTAAGAATCAGTTTAGTTGGTCAATTGGTATGATTGTTCATTTAGGTGATTTGGTTATAGCTGTTACAGTCTGAAGGGGAGTAGGTAGGACAGTGATATCACGGACTTTAGGAGGGTAATTTGGGAATTAAAAAGTTGGAAAATGTTTAGTTTAATGGTCTGATAGGTAGGCACTATAGAAATTAATTGAGACAATTCTAAGTGGGATTGAATAGTCAATAGACAACTAATAGTGAAGACAACTTTCTGATTTTAAGGCCTAAAATAAGTTAGTTAATTGTCCACTAGTTGCCTAAAATCAGGAGAAAAAGTGTTTGACAGGATATTGTCACGACCCCAATCCCGGTCGTGATGGCACCCAACACAATTGCTAGGCAAACCCGACCATTTACACTCTCAACCCGAGCATGAAGCTCAAAACCAGTTATTTGAATATCATTAATAACAATGAAACTAAAACATTATGCTGAATATCACTATAACACAAAATATACTCCCAAAGACCTAGGGGTCATGAGTCTAGAGCCTCTAACAATACAGTGTAATAAGACTCCAATAATACATAGTCTCAAAACTGCGGAAAGATAACAAAAGAGATAGGGGAGGAGTCGGGTCCTGC
>MU774800.1:0-19836 GCA_026770625.1 Nicotiana glauca
AAAGTACATGCTCAATCAGTCAAATAAGAACTTATCGGGGAATATTTATTCAGATAAAACCAATTCTCCTTTAACCAGTTAAGAGATGAAGTTTAATTCTTTTAGGAATTTACTTACTAATTCGATGTGTGTTAAGAAATTCAAGCTACCAATGTGTTCACAATTAATCCACGTACACGTGCTTTTGGGTCCTAACTATCGGACAATAGCATAATAGTAGCTACGCACGGACTCTCGTCACCTTGTGCGTACGTAGCCCCCACAAATAGGAGAACATAATCAATTACTTCACCTATGGGGTAAATTCCCCCTCACAAGATTACAAAGGAGACTCACCTCACTCCGAAGACTCGCAACCGGCATTCTACATCCTTCCGAAGGCTTGAACCAACGCACAATGCGCCAAAACTAGCCAATGATCATACAAATCCATTAATATATGTTCAACTATACCTTACAACTCAATTTATAACCATTCCTAACCTCGAATGAGAAGTTGACCAAAATGCCCTCGGGCCCACGTGCCCGAAATCCGAAATTTTTTGAAGGTAAAAGTTACCCATGACCTTAGGAACTCAAATATATATAATTTTCTCCTAATTCCATACTCATAATCGTGTTTAAAATCCAAGATTGAAATTTTCTAGGTTTCCAACCAAAATCCCAATATTTACACTAATTTCCAAGCTTAATCTCATACATAATCAATGTATTTAGCTTATAATAGGTGGGAATAACTTACCTTAACATTGTTGATGAAGACCCTCCTCCGGACCTATTGCCAAATGAAGTGAAGAAAATGAGTGAAATGAACCAAATCCGACCTTTTAAAACACCCCACTGCCTTCAGCACTTTCCGCTTTTGCGGTCCAGGGACCGCTTCTGTGGTCCCACTTTTGCGGAAATCCAGGTTGCTTCTGCGGTCTCTCGAATCACCCGACCAACCGCTTCTGCGGTCTACCCATCGTAGAAGCGATTTCGCTTCTGCGGAACAAAATCCGCTTCTGTGGTTCCTGGCCAAACATCCACTTTCCGCTTCTGCGGCTCCAAAACCGCAGAAGCGAAAATACCAGAAGCAGCGGGCCTAAAATTTCATAAGTCCAAAAACTCTCTGTTTGGCCACCCGAACTCACCCTGAGGTCCCCGAGACCTCAACCAAACCTACCAACCAATCCCAAAACACATCACGGACTTGCTCGAGGCTTCAAATCATATCAAACAATGCTAGATTCATGAATTACACCCCAATTCAAGCTTTATGAACTTTGAACTTTCCAACTTCTATTTCGGATGTTTAAACCCATCAAAACACGTCCGGTTGACCTCAAATTTTGCACGCAAATCATATTTGACATTACGGACCTACTCCAACTTCCGAAATTTGATTCTGACCCCGATATCAAAAAGTTAACCCCCCGGTGAAACTCTCTAAAAACCTTCAGCTTTCTATCTTTAGCCAAATGGCTTCAAAATGGTCTACGGACCTCTTAATTCACTTCCGATCGCGCCCCCAACTCCAGAATCACTATACGGAGCTATTCACAGTCTCAGGATCCTAAACGGACATTGGTAACACTGAAATGCACTCCAAGCCAAACTTATGAAATTTCTTCTAAAATGCTAACTTCCACAATAGATGCCAAAATGCTCCCAGGTTATCCAAAACCCGCAGCGGGCATACGCCCAAGTCCGAAATCATCATACGAACCTACTGAAACCTTCAGATCATGATTCTGAGGTCGTTTATTGAAAATTCAATACTAGTTCATTCTTTCAACTTTAAGCTTTTGAAATGAGAATTCTCTTCCCAAATCAACTCTGGACTTCTCGAAATTTAATTCCGACCATGCATACAAGTCATAATACCTAAAATGAAGCTGTTCATGGCCTCTGACTGCTGAACAGAGTGCTAGTACTCAAAACGACCGGTCGGGTCGTTACATCTTTTGGGATGACAAATACCCAACAACGTTCATGCATCTGATGAATAGTGTATTTTGGCCTTATCTGGATTCATTTGTCATAGTGTTCATTGATGATATTCTAGTATACTCTCGCAGTCAGGAGGAGCACGCGCATCATTTGCGAGTTGTATTGCAGAGATTGAGGGAGTAGAGGCTTCATGCAAAGTTCTCCAAGTATGAGTTTTGGCTCAGCTCAGTGGCTTTCTTGGGATACGTGGTGTCCAGCGAGGGGATTCAGGTTGACTCGAAGAAGATAGAGGCGGTGCAAAGATGGCCTAGACAGTCCTCAGCCATAAAAATTTGTAGTTTCCTTGGGTTGGCAGGCTATTATCATCAGTTTGTTCAAGGTTTTTCCTCTATTGCATCGCCATTGACCAAGTTGACTTAGAACGGTGTTTCTTTTGTATGGTCAGACGAGTGTGAGGAGAGCTTTCAGAAGCTCAAGACAGTTTTGACCACAGCTCCAGTATTGGTTTTGTCATCAGCTTCAGGTTCATATACGGTATATTGCGATGCTTCTAGAGTTAGGATTGGTTGTGTATTGATGCATGAGGGTAGAGTTATTGCTTATGCTTCTCGTCAGTTGAAGCCCCATGAGCAGAACTACCCTATTCACGATTTGGAGTTAGCTGTTATAGTTCATGCATTGAAGATTTGGAGGCATTAATTATATGGAATATCTTGTGAGGTATTCACCGATCATCGCAGTCTTCAGTATCTGTTCAAGCAAAAGGATCTTAATTTGAGGCAGCGGAGATGGCTAGAGTTACTGAAGGATTATGACATTAATATTCTGTATCACCCGGGAAAGGCCAATGTAGTGGCCGATGCTTTGAGCCGAAAGGCGGTGAGTATGGGGAGCTTGGCGTACATTCCAGCTGAAGAGAGGCCATTTGCAGTTGATGTTCAGGCCTTGGCCAATCGGTTTGTGAGACTAGATATTTTAGAGCCCAGTCGGGTGTTGGTTTGTGTGGTTTATCGGTCTTCCTTGTATGACCGCATTAGAGAGTGTCAGTATGAGGATCCGCATTTGCTTGTCAATGTGGATGGGCTTCGGGAGTCAATATTGCAGGAGGCCAATAGCTCGTGGTATTCCATTCATTCGGGTGCTGCGAAGATGTATCAGGATCTTAGGCAGCACTATCGGTGGCGGAGGATGAAGAGAGATATTGTGGAGTATGTAGCCCGATGTCTCAATTGTTAGCAGGTGAAATATAAGCATCAGAGACCGGGTGGCTTGCACCAGTAGATGGTTATTCATGAGTGGAAATGGGAGAGGATCACTATGGATTTTGTTACCAGACTCCCACGGACTTTGAAGAAATTTGATGCTATTTGGGTGATTGTGGACAGGCTGACCAAGTCCATGCACTTCATTCTGGTTTGTACTACTTATTCTTCAGAGTGGCTAGCAGAGATTTATATTCGGAAGATTGTTTGGTTGCATGGTGTCCTAGTTTCCATCATATCAGATAGGGGCACTCAGTTCACCTCTCAGTTTTGGTAGACAGTCCGGCGAGAGTTGGGTACCCAGGTGCAGTTGAGCATAGCCTTTCGCCCTCAGACGGATGGACAGTCTGAGCGCACCATTTAGATATTGGAGGATATTCTACGCACCCGTGTTATTGACTTTGGAGGGTCATAGGATCGGTTTCTACCGCTTGCAGAGTTTCCCTACAACAACAGCTATCAATTCATCATTCAGATGGCACCGTATGAGGCCTTGTATGGGAGACGGTGTAGATCTCCAGTTGGTTGGTTCGAGCCCAGGAAGGCTAGATTGTTGGGGACAGATTTGGTTCAGGATGCATTGGAGAAGATAAAGGTGATTCAGGAGAGATGCAGTCGAGGCAGAAGAGTTATGCGGACAGGAAGGTTTGAGATGTGTCCTATATGATTGGTGAGAAGGTCTTGCTGAAGGTTTCACCCACGAAGGGTGTTATGAGATTCGAAAAGAAAGGGAAATTGAGTCTGTGGTTCATTGGGCCTTTTGAGTTACTTAGGAGGATTGGGGAGGTGGCTTATGAGCTCGTCTTGCCACCCATCTTTTCGGGCGTGCATCCAATTTTTCATGTTTCCATGCTCTGGAAGTATATTGGAGACCCGTCCCATGTCTTGGATTTCAGTAGAGTTCAGCTGGAGGGTGACTTGACTTATGATGTAGAGCCAGCAGCCATTTTTGATCATCAGGTTCGGAAGTTGAGGTCAAAGGATGTTGCTTCACTGAAAGTGCAGTGGAGAGGTCGGCCCGTGGAGGAGGCTACCATGGAGACCGAGCGGGAGATGCGGAATAGATATCCTCACCTATTTGAGGCTTCAGGTATGTTTCTTGACTCGCTCGAGGACGAGCATTTGTTTAAGTTGGGGAGATGCGGAACAGATATCCTCACGTGAGTTATCGTCCCGTTTCCCCCATTTTCTACTTCTTTATGCTTCATTATAAGCCAATCCCCGTTCACGTTTTTTCTTTTTCTTATCAATGAATAGATCTCTTTACTTGTATGACTTATATATCTCGTATTTCTCGAAAAAGCTTTGAAAAAAAAAAGAACTCACTAGGCCTTCAGAACAAAGGCGATTCTGTTCATGCTTCAGACGATCTGGCTAATTCTATATACAACTATCTAATTTTCTTCTATTATATATAAAGGCGTAAGGGCGAAGGCCTATTTAGCGCCTTGGAAAAGGTAACCGGTTAGGTTGACTTTGGAAAGGCTACTAAGGACCGGGTGAAGAATGAAAAACGTCCGCTAAAGCCCACGGGATAAGGTTTGCAGATGCGATCATGAATCGAACCAGATCGAAACATTCAGCTGTCGACGGACAAAGCCGGAACGTCGACCGCAAACGAAGGATGGCCAGGCCCCGGTTCCCAGGGTTAGGGTATTCCCTATTATGAGCCTACTCAGATCAGAACTAAACTAGTTGATTCTCTTTGGCCGGCCGGCTTGTTGCAACCTTCGCATTTCCTGCTGAGATCCCAAGTCTCCAAGTGGGCCCTCTTGGCCACCCACGACCTTGGCTTTTTAGAGAATCTGTCTTGTGTGAACCAGTTGATTTGGAGTGATTTTAGAAGGAAATGAGACACGTAGTCTCTTTAAGGAAGGCTTGTTTTGGAAAAGTCAACTGGACATTGACTTATATGTTAGGAGGCTCGGATATGGATTCCGATGAATCGGTTAGTTTTGGTGGATGATTTGTGACTTAGGAGTGTCACACCTCCTTTTTACACACCTACCCCCGAAGGATAGTGTATAAGGGAGTTTTTCCATTTAAAGTGACATTATTCGAAATGGGATTATTTATTTGATTTTTAGAGCCGCCACTTGGGATAGGATTGACTTTTGGTGTCCCAAGTCACCGGTTTAACTTGAACCCCAAATCGAGGAAAATTTCGACTTCCCAATTGGAGTCTGCGAACCAGAAATTCTGAATAAGGAATTCTGTTAACCCGAGGGAAGTGTTAGGCACCCCTGAATCACGTGGTTCTAGCAGGTCGCTTAAATTATTATAAATGGCTAAATTTGATTTTTATACATGATGTCCTATAGTGCAAATTTTAAAATTATTTACCGCTTTTAATTAAATTTTTTAAGAAAGTGAACGTCGTTTAAAAACGTATTTTTGGATCACGTCACATGAAATGCACCCGGATCCTCGACACATTTATATTCAACGTTTTGGGATTTGAATTAGGGTTACATGAAATGCTCACCCGTATTTAGGAAGGTAAAATTATTAAAACGCGCCTGAAGCGACTAACGTGTCATTATCTTTGCGGGAGGCCATGAAATTCGCTAAACGGCACGTCCCGAATTCTCAGTATTTTAATATAAACAATTAAAGGGGGCCACATGATTTATGCATTTTATTTGGCGTGGCTCACCTCATTTTATTATTTAAAGGCCATCCTAAAGCAAACTATAGTTTTCTATTGAATTTGTCTCTAAAGGGCCCTAATTAATTAATATTATCAATTGCTATTATTTAAAGTGATCAAGGAATTTGAGCCTCGAGTTCAAGTCCACACTTGAACAAGAGGCAAACCTCTTAACTCAAGCATGCTACTTAACTAGGAGGCCCAAAACCTATGTTATAAATTTAATCCCGGGATCTTAACATAAATCCTAACTTTCAGCATTTTTGGGCTTCGACAATTAGCCCAATTCCTGTTAACATGAATTGCCATGCGATTTGGGCCTTCTTAACATCCAGTCCGATCTAAAAACAAATGAGCTTGGTTTTCCATTGAGTAGCTGGGCCAAATGTTGGGCCCAGTTTTGGCCCAATAACGTGAATTAGGGCAAAACTAAATAATATTGATGGTGTGTGCATACTGTAATTTAGGGTTTAATTATTACTATGACACCTAATGTTAACTAATGGTGATTTAACATATAAGATCACTAGCAAGTGAATGGACAAAATTAGCAATAAAGAACAGCCATTGAAACACAATAGTGGTAGCGTATGACTTGCTATATTCAGGAAGAACCTTTAAGTTATATTTGAAACCCTGATTATGTTTGGTTGCAGTAAGTGAATTATATATGCCAAAACATAGGGAAATTGATAGACTCAAACCATTTCTACACTTAACTACACATCCCAATTGAATTTCAAACGGAGGCAAGCAACTAAAATACATCCATTTCCTAGTTCATTATCCACTTAAGCACTAGCTATATCCCAGATCTTGTTTAAACAATAACATGTATTACCTTACATCCATGATCCTAGTTTTAAACATTTAAACAACAACAATACTATTTGACACTAATTCACATTAATTTGAATCTAACACTTCTAATGCTATGCTCATACGATTATGAAAAGGGAAATAAAACCAGCCGAGCTTATACAGTCCAAACTGTCTAGTCTTAATTACAAACCATAATCCATTGAAGTTCATGAAATTACAGGAAATCTAATATGAAAATTAACAGGAAAAAGCTATGCTGCAATTCAATTCATGTCCACAACTTGGAGATTACACGATGTGTACCTGGAGATAGAAATAAGAAAGGAAAACAAGGTGAATTAGCAAGGTAACGACAACACTTAAATCCAGTAGCAAGCAGCTCACAACAAAGCCCAGGAAGCAACTAAGGGTGATAGCACCAACAATTAACCTAAAACAGGCTTAAATGAACCCAAACACACCCAAAATTAAAACAGTAGACTTCAGAAAGCTTCAGCAAATCAGAACCTAAGCTAGAAGATGTAAATCAACCATTAGAACTCAAAATCAACCTAAAAATTCAATAGAACAGTGTTTTCCTAGAGTTTTGTGTTATTTTTTTTTTTTTGGATTTTGAGGAGCTAATGATCTAATCTAAGGAAAAAAATTTCAGATGTTAGAACTACAATTTTATTTTTTTGGATTTTGGTTTTTGAATTTCGAATTTTCAGGTGTTCATGGCTTGGGGAACTTTTGGGGGGAATTCTTAGATCTAAAACTATTTTGGGGAATTTTCAGGTGTTCAAACTTGGAAAAGAAGGCAAGGGGATTGCGTTTTATAGGCAGAAAATCAGGGGGAAGCTTCTAGATTTCACTTACCCCTTTTCCCCCCTTTTTATTTTCAGTTTTTATTCAATAGCCCTTCATTTTCTAACTTGTTTCTCAAGTTACTGCCCTAAGTTTTCTGAAATTAGAATTAAGGCCCTATTTTAGAAGGTCCTAGAAGAATCTAGCATTAGTTTCTATTTTGAGAATACCTACACTACCCTTGTTCTTACCCCCAAATTACACAGCCTAATTAGACTAAACCCCACCCCTTTTACCCTAGTTAAGATTAACTATGGTTAATCAAAAATTTGAGTTTTTCAGCTATATCCAACTAACAGAAATCCTATCAATCAAAATAAACTATCAAAGCTGGAAAATAATTCTAACTATACTAACAGCATTAATTCGAAGAACAATTAATCAGAAAATCTAATCTAATTAACTAGCTAATAAAATCATAGCTTATCCAAACAAGGTTCAACTATCACAAAACAGGATCAAGACAGCAATTAAACCAAAAAAGAAAATCATGAGAACAAATTTAATCATGAATCAAAAAAATTAAACCCAGCAGAATCAACATAAAACAGAGATCAAACAAAATTTAAAACGAATCAGAAAACCAGGAAGAACATTTACTACTTTTAACCATTCTCGCAGGCTAATTAAACCAAAGTCCTAAGTTTATAAAATATATATATAAAAACCAACATGATTGACACAGTATTCATGCATGAACAACAATTTTATCAAAAACACATCACAATTATCAATTCAAACTAAAAACACAAAGGAGAAGGACAGAACTCGACCACTAAAAATAAAAAATGAAGAAAAATCAAGAAGAAACAGAAAGAAAGAAAAATAAACAGAAGAAAAGGAGAAAGAAAACTCACTATATCACTGATATTCACGGAGGCCATTGCATGGGTTATTTTAACCTTGACTTCAAAGGGTTGAACCCTAGATTCAAAATTTTAAAAGGTTTAGATGGATTTAGGAATAATAACTTGGGGATTCAGGTAGAGGAGAGGTAGGGGAATATGGGGTGTGAGTTTGGTAGGGTTTGGGTGGCGGCGCCACCGTGCATGGTGGTGGCGGCGCCTAGGGTTTGGTATATTCGAGGAGTTTCGGTAACTCTCGAGGAAAACCAGCGGTGGCATAGGCATGAGGAGGACAAGGCGGAGCTTTGGTGTTATTTTGGAGGCAGTTGGAGCTTTACCGCCGCCGTGGGCGATTTTCGGTGGCGGAGTTAGGGCGGAGCCGGTGGGGTTATGTTCTCTGATGAGGGAAGTGGGCGAGACGACTTGGGGTTGGGGGGGGGGGGTTGGGGTCTATCTGAAATTTAAATACTAAGTAATCCCTAGTTCTGAGCCGTTGGATCATAGATCCTCAATGGCTTAGATCTAACAGTATTAAACGACGTCGTTTTGATTTTAAACAGGGTGGATCGGGTGGCTTTGTGGATTGGGCTGGACTGGGGAACGGTTTGGAAGGGGTCTTGGGCCATTTCAACCGGATTTGGCCCAAACTTGGTAATCCATGAAGACCCATTGTCTTCTTAGTTGCTCTTCTTTGATTTTTTGTTTATTTATTATTTTTTTGAATTTTGTTAAATGCGAAAATAAAACTAAAAGACCCAAAGTAACTCTACAATTGTACTAATTAATTTCTAAATTAACTAATTCCTAAAAAAACTAAAACAAAAAAAAATGCAAAAGAAATATTTTTGGCATTTTTTTATTTTTTCGCAATACCAATTTACTAATAAAAATATTAGAATTGGATCCTAAATGCTATTATGCTATTTTGTAAATTTTCTTTCATTCTTATGACAACTAAAAATGCATACAAAAAGCAAAACACAAAATCACGCAATTAATTCCTAAAAATTCTAATTTTAATAAATTCTATAGGAGTAATTTAAGCGCGGCAAAAATCACGTGCTCACAGCTGCCCCTCTTTGCTCGAAGAGACGAAGGGTTTTTGGGCAAAGATAAATGAGCAACATGAGGGATTTTTGCTTGGTCAATACTCTAGGAGAAGTATTTTTGAAAACCGCCTAATCGAACCCTGCTTCAAAGGTTGCCTAATATCCTTGGCTATAAAGAAATCAGGTCAGTGTAGTTCTAAAAAGTTTGGTAGCTGGGGCTGCCAGGAGCTGTGATTTTACTATTGTTGCTGCTGCTTCTGCTTGCTGACCCCCTTATTACACCAAAAGGAAAATCAAAGCTAAGCTAGTTATGCCTTATCAACTATGAGTTACAAGATTCCTATCTATAGTTCTCTTGAAACTTGATCTTGAGTCTTAGCTAGTTTTGCTGTAGACTCCGATCTGAATCTTGATGCTCGCAAGTTGTAGGTGTTGTTTCTTTCTGCAGCTTTGAGTCAAAATAGGATTAGCGGAGCTTGTGACTTTAATCAGCTTTTGAGCAATCCGCACCCTTGTTTGCTTCACGTTTGAGTTCATTTCTTTTTGTTCTTTTCTTCTTTTCTTTATTCTGGATTGAGACTCATTCCATCAGTCATCTCGCACCCTATGTCTTGAGGTCAATCTGCTTAAGATACCAAAACAAGCAAACGAATGAAATTTTCTTCCCCAGTTTTTACTAGGAAAATTTCGTGAGTTAGTTGTGACATATATCTAAGTGATCAAATCAGGATTGTGTATCCTTGTGAATGAATCCAGGTTATACTGGGAAATGATCGGCTTATGCTGGAAAAGAAAAAAGGGGTCCTTGTGTTATGACGGGACGGAAAGAAAAAAAGCTCTTTGGGTTATGCCAGGGAGATCCACGGGTTATGCGGGGATTGGAAAGAAAACAATGCTCCTTGGGTTATGCCAGGGAGATCCTCGGGTTATGCCGAGATTTGGAAAGAAAAAGCTCCTTGGGTTATGCCAGGGAGATCCTCGGGTTATGCCGGGATTTGAAAAGAAAAAGCTCCTTAGGTTAATCCAGGTAGATCCATGGGTTATGCCGGGATTTGGAAAGAAAAAGCTCCTTGGGTTATACTAGGGAGATCCACGGGTTATGCCGGTATTTGGAAAGAAAAATCTCCTTGGGTTATGCCAGGGAGATCCACGGGTTATGCCAGGATTTGGAAAGAAAAAGCTCCTTGGGTTATGCCAGGGAGATCCTCGGGTTATGCCGGGATTTGGAAAGAAAAAGCTCTTTGGGTTATGCCAGGGAGATCCACGGGTTATGCCTGGATTGGAAAGAACAAAACACCTTGGGTAATGTCAGGGAGATCCTCGGGTTATGCCGGGAGTTAGAAAGAAAAAGCTCATTGGGTTATCCCATAGAGATCCACGGGTTATGCCGGGATTTGGAAAGAAAAAAACTTCTTGGGTTATGCTAGGGAGATCCTCGTGTTATGCCGGGATTTGGAAAGAAAAAGCTCCTTGGGTTATACCAGGGAGATCCACGGGTTATGCCGGGATTTGGAAAGAAAAAGCTCCTTGGGTATGCCAGGGAGATACACGGGTTATGCCGGGATTTGACAAGAAAAAGCTCCTTGGGTTATGCCAGGGAGATCCTCGGGTTATGCCGAGATTTGGAAAGAAAAAGCTCCTTGGGTTATGTCAGGGAGATCCACGGGTTATGCCAGGATTTGGAAAGAAAAAGCTCCTTGGGTTATGCCAGGGAGATCCACGGGTTATGCCGGGATTAAAAAGAAAACAAAAAGCTCCTTGGGTTAGGCCAAGGAGATCCACGGGTTATGCCGGGATATTTAAGGAATGGGGTCTTATGCTACCATGATTTGTTTTTCTTTAGGGATTTTCATTTTCTTTTCTTTTCTTCTTTTTCTTCTTTTCTTCTTCTTTTTTTATATTTTCCCTTTTATTTAGCAAAACGCATGAAAGAATTTGGGGAGAAACTTCCTTTTTGGTCGATTCCCTGCTGCAAAGCTATTTCAGCGCTTGCGCATTCCTTCTTTCTTTTGGGTTGCACCTGGTTCTCGCATGGTTGCCTGAATTATACATGTTTTAATTTTCAACAAAGAACAATTGTTAGTTCGAAATGGTGGTCAGTTTTGTGGCCTTGATCATCCCAGTTGCTTGATCCCGGCCCTATTTCCATTGAGAACTTTGCTGCTTGCTGGCTTTGAGGGTGAATCTCTTTTCAAACCGACAGGATTCAACTTTTAGGATTTCATGATGACTCGCCCGTGTGGGCTCTGGCCTTTTCACTTTATTCTGCTCTTAGGACCTTTGCCTTTGACTTTCTTTCTTTTCCAATGTCTTTGCTTCGAAAGCATCAACCACTATGGTCAATCGGGATTGGACTGACGTACCCGCTAAGGCTGGGTATTTTCTTCGGCTCTTGCCAGGCGGAGCCCTATAGAACCAGTCCTGCCACCTTTTCTTTGCAGTAATTCCGGAATCAGAGTTAAACCGAGAGGGATTCAAGGAAGAAATATACAAAAAGGCAAGCAGATGAAATTAAAGAGAAGCGTCCCTTTCGGGGGAAAAGAAGGACTTATCTGGGGTTCATGCTGGCTTCAAATGAACATGACATGCCTTTTGGACTAGAACGCCCAACCCACACAAACTTTTCAGCTTCTCGTGAACCCCATTGATCCGCATTTTCAAAACCAGGGAACCTTGCCAGGACTCTTTTAGTGATGAGATGTATTGTTTTCGGCCGACAGCGCCCTTTGCGGGTTTTCGCCAATCGACCTCTCCTCATTTCTGTTTTTACCGTCGCCCGATAGTGCTTTTTGCGAGTTTTCACTAAGCGGACTCTCTCATTTTCAGCTTCTCTACTCACCATCGCCTTATGGTGCCCGAAGGTTTTCACCGATAAGACTCTCTCATTTTATTTCTCTCAATTTGAATTGTATCAGATTCCAACAATGACGTTTTTCACTCTCCTGCCTTTGCCAATTGATCGGAAGGACTTGAACAAACTCTTTGAGTAAATGGCGGAACTACAACTTTGGAACCATTTCGGCGGATTCATAGCCAAACCATCATATCATCTGCCCCAGTTTCAATTTTTGGGGGAAATTGGGATTTTTGTTTTTGTGTGACTGAACCTCAGGGAGAGGCTGCCTGCGTATGCTTTCGAAATCAAGTCAAACGTAGTTCAGGACAAATATTTTTTGTTTTTGATTTGTTTTTCTTTTCTTTTTCTTTTTTTTTTCTTTTCCTTTTCTTTTATTTTTTTTTCTTTCCTTTTCATCATATTTTCTTTTTCTTTTCTTTTTCTTTTTTCATCATATTTTCTTTTCTTTTCTTATTCTTTTTCTTTTTTCTCTAATTTTTCGATAATACTTCCGGGTTCCAAAGAGGGTGATCAAAGAAGCGTAACCGGCTCAAAGGGTTTATGAAGGATTGATAGTATTTGGGTAGCGGGAAGGAAAGCCTTTGTCATCTCAAATGCACAAAAGCCATTGCCGCAGGAGGTCTAGACATAGTATCTTTTTACTGCATCTGCGTTGGCTGCTGTTTCAGGATCATTTCCTTCGATGTCTCTCATATACAATGCTCCCCTTGGCAATATCTTCCGAATTATGTATGGAGCTTTCCAATTAGGAGCAAATTTTCCTTTTGCTTCCTGGTGATGAGGGAGAATGCGTCTCAGCACGAGTTGCCCCACTTCGAAATTCCTGGGACGTACTTTCTTGTTATAAGCGCGGGCCATTCTTTGTTGGTACAACTGCCCGTGACAAACTACGGCCATTCGTTTTTCATCAATTAATGACAACTGTTCCAGCCGAGTCTTGACCCATTCAGTGTCCTCAATTTCTGCTTCGACAATTATCCAGAGCGAAGGGATTTCTACCTCTGCAGGTATGACAGCCTCAGTTCCATAGACCAATAAGTACGAGGTTGCTCCGATTGATGTACGCATTATGGTACGATATCCGAGTAATGCAAAAGGCAGCTTTTCATGCCATTGCCTGGAGCTCTGAATCATCTTTCTCAAAACCTTCTTGATGTTTTTATTTGCTGCTTCAACGGTACCATTGGCCTTTGGCAGATAAGGAGTAGAGTTTCTATGTGTTATCTTGAATTGTTCGCATACCTCTCCCATCAGACAACTGTTCAAGTTCGCAACATTGTCGGTAATGATCGTTGCAGGAATGCCAAAGTGGCAAATGAGATTGGAGTGCACGAAGTCTACCACATCTTTCTTGGTAACTAACTTGAGTGTGATGGCTTCAACCCATTTCGTGAAGTAATCAATTGTTACCAATATGAATCTATGTCCATTCGAAGCTTTCGGCTCGATTAGCCCAATGACATCCATACCCCAAGCAACAAATGGCCAAGGTGCTGACATCGGATGAAGCTCTGTTGGTGGTGCATGAATCAAATCACTGTGCACCTGGCATTGATGGCATTTTCGAAAAAAGCTGAAACAGTCCTTTTCCATGGTTATCCAGTAATACCCCGCTCGCAGGATTTTCTTTTCTAAAACATACCCATTCATCTGAGGTCCGCATACTCCCACGTGTACTTCATGCATAATTCTTCTGGCTTCCTCGTCATCACCACATCTTAGCAAATTGAGGTCTAGGGTCCTTTTGTACAAGACATCACCGCTCAAGAAGAAACCACTCGCTTGCCGTCTAATGGTTCTCTTTTGATCTCCAGTGGCTTGCTCGGGTTATTCTTGTGTTTTCAAAAATTTCTTGATATCATGATACCATGGCTGGGTGCTGGGTTCCGTTTTAACCACATTACAATAACCATGACTTTCTTTGATTTGAATTTCCAGAGGATCAATATGGGCAGTTCCTGGGTAAGGCAGCATTGAAGCCAGAGTGGCGAGTGCATCGGCTAGTTCATTGTGACACCGGGGAATGTACCTGAACTCTATCGACTTGAACCACTTGCTGAGGTCTTCCACATGTTGCCGATAGGGAATGAGCTTAACATCTCGGGTCTCCCACTCTTACTGGGCTTGTCGGATAATCGTATCAGAATCCCCCATGATCAATAAATCTTCAACATCTTGGTCGATTGCCATATTCATGCCCATGATGCAGGCTTCATACTCAGCAGTGTTGTTTGTGCAGAAGAATCGGAGCCTGGTTGTAGCTGGGTAGTGCTGACCAGTGGGTGAAATCAAGATTGCCCCAATTCCTACACCTTTAGCATTTACTGCTCCGTCAAAGAACATTTTCCAAGCATGAGTGTCCTCAGAGATGTGCTCAATGGTTGGTATTCCTCGTCAATCGGGTTTTCAGCCAAATGATCTGCCAACGCCTGGTCTTTCATTGTCGTGCGAGTGACATAGACTATGTCAAATTCAGTGAGCAAGATTTGCCATTTTGCCAATCTCCCAGTGGGCATCGGTTTCTGGAATATGTACTTCAAAGGATCTAATTTGGTTATGAGGTAGGTTGTATGGGCTTGAAGATAATGTCTCAACTTTTGAGCGACCCACGTCAAAGCAGAGCACGTTCTCTCCAACAAAGTGTATTCAGCTTCTTAACTGGTGAACTTATTGCTTAGATAGTAAGTTGTCTGCTCTTTCTTGCTGGTTATATCATGTTGCCCGAGGACACAGCCAAAAGAATTTTCTAGAACTATCAGGTACAAGAAGATAGGTCTTCCTTGCTCCGGTGGGACCAAGAGTGGAGGATTTGACAGATATTCCTTGATCTTGTCGAAGGCCTCTTGACATTCAGATGTCCATTTTACACACCTCCTTTTTACACACCTCTTGACAAAGTGTATTCAGATGTCCCCAGCAGAGTCGCCAGAGCATTCACACCTCCTTTTTATACTCCTACCCCAAAGGATAGTGTATAAGGGAGTTTTTCCATTTAAAGTGACATTATTCGAAATGGGATTATTAATTTGATTTTTAGAGTCGCCACTTGGGATAGGATTGGTTTTTGGTGTCCCAAGTCACCGGTTTAATTTAAACCCCAAATTGAGGAAAATTTCGACTTCCCAGTTGGAGTCTGCGAACCAGAAATTCTGAATAAGGAATTATGTTGACCCGAGGGAAGGTGTTAGGCACCCTCGGATCCCGTGGCTCTAGCACGGTCGCTTAAATTATTATAAATGGATAAAATCTGATTTTTATACATGCTGTCCTATAGTGCAATTTTAAAATTATTTACCACTTTTAATTAAATTTTTTAAGAAGGTGAATGTCGTTTAAAAACGTGTTTTTGGATCACGTCACATGAAATGCACCCGGATCCTGACACATTTTTATTCAACGTTTTGGGATTTGGATTTAGGTTGCATGAAATGCACACCCGTATTTAGGAAGGTAAAATTATTAAAATGCGCCTGAAGCGACTAACATGTCATTATCTTTGTGGGAGGCCGTGAAATTCGCTAAACGCAACGTCCCGAATTTTCAGTTTTTTAATATAAAAAATTAAAGGAGGCCATGTGATTTATGCATTTTATTTGGCGTGGCTTACCTCATTTTATTATTTAAAGGCCATCCTACAGCAAACTATAATTTTCTATTAAATTTGTCTCAAAAGGGCCCTAATTAATTAATATTATCAATTGCTATTATTTAAAGCGATCAAGGAATTTGGGCCTCGAGTTCAATTCCACACTTGAACAAGAGGAAAACCTCTTAACTCAAGCGTCCTACTTAACTAGGAGGCCCAAAACCTATGTTATAAATTTAATCCCGGGATCTTAACATAAATCCTAATTTTCAGCATTTTTGGGCTTCGACAATTAGCCCAATTCCTGTTAACATGAAATTGCCCTGTGATTTGGGCCTTCTTAACATCCAGTCCGATCTAAAAACAAATGAGCTTGGTTTTCCATTGAGTAGCTGGGCCAAACGTTGGGCCCAGTTTTGGCCCAATAACGTGAATTACGGCAGAACTAAATAATACTGATGGTGTGTGTATACTGTAATTCAGGGTTCAATTATTACTGTGACACCTAATGCTAACTAATGGTGATTTAACATATAAGATCACTAGCAAGTGAACGGACAAAATTGGCAATAAAGAACATCCATTGAAACACAATAATGGTAGCGTATGACTTGCTATATTCAGGAAGAACCTTTAAGTAATATTTGAAACCCTTATTATGTTTGGTTGCAGTAAGTGAATTATATATGCCAAAACATAGGGAAATTGATAGACTCAAACCTTTTCTACACTTAACTACACATCCTAATTGAATTTCAAACGGAGGCAAGCAACTAAAATACATACATTCCCTAGTACATTGTCCACTTAAGCACCAGCTATATCACAGACCTTGTTTAAACAATAACATGTATTACCTTACATCTATGATCCTAGTTTTAAACATTTAAACAACAACAGTACTATTTGACACTAATTCATTTTAATTTGAAATCTAACACTTCTAATGCTATGCTCATTCGATTATGAAAAAGGAAATAAACCAGCCAAGTCTTATACAGTCCAAACTGTCCAGTCTTAATTACAAACCATAATCCATTGATATTCATGAAATTATAGGAAATCTAATATGAAAATTAATAGAAAAAAGCTATGCTGCAATTCAATTCATGTCCACAACTTGGAGATTATACGATGTGTACCTGAAGATGGAAATTAGGAAGGAAAACAAGGTGAATCGGCAAGGTGATGACAGCACTTAAATCCAGTAGCAAGCAGCTCACAACAAAGCCCAGGAAGCAATCAAGGATGACAGCACCAATAAGTAACCCAAAACAGGCTTAAATGAACTCAAACACACCCAAAATTAAACCAGTAGACTTCAGAAAGCTTCAACAAATCAGAACCTAAGCTAGAAGATGTAAATCAACCACTATAACTCAAAATTGACCTAAAAATTCAATAGAAAAGTGTTTTCCTGGAGTTTTGTATTATTTTTTTTCTTTTTGGATTTTTGAGGAGCTAATGATCTAATCTAAGGGAAAAAAATTCAGATGTTAGAACTATAATTTATTTTTTTTTGGATTTTGAATTTTGAATTTTGAATTTTCAGGTGTTCAAGGCTTGGGGAACTTTTGGGGGGAATTCTTAGATCTGAAACTATTTTGGGGAATTTTCAAGTGTTCAAACTTGGAAAAGAAGGCAAAGGGACTGCCTTTTATAGGCAGAAAATTAGGGGGAAGCTTCTAGATTTCACTTACCCCTTTTCCCCCCTTTTTATTTTCAGTTTTTATTCAATAGCCCTTCATTTTCTGACTTGTTTCTCAAGTTACTGCCCTAAGTTTTCTTAAATTAGAATTAAGGCCCTATTTTAGAAGGTCCTAGAAGATTCTAGCATTAGTTTCTATTTTGAGAATACCTACACTACCCTTGTTCTTACCCCCAAATTAAACAGCCTAATTAGACTAAACCCCACCCCTTTTACCCTAGTTAAGGTTAACTATGGTTAATCAAAAATTTGAGTTTTTTCAGCTATATCCAACTAATAGAAATCCTATCAATCAAAATAAATTATCAAAGCTGGAAAACAATTCTAACTATACTAACAGCATTAATTCGAAGAACAATTAATCAAAAAGTCTAATCTAATTAACTAGCTAATAAAACCAAAGCTTATCCATACAAGGTTCAACTATCAAAAAACAGGGTCAAGACAGCAATTAAACCAAAAAAGAAAATCATGAGAACAAATTTAATCATGAATAAAAAAAAATTAAACCCAGAAGAATCAACATAAAACAGAGATCAAATAAAATTTAAAACTAATCAGAAAACCAGGAAGAACATTTAATACTTTTAACCATTCTCGCAGTCTAATTAAACCAAAGTCCTAAGTTTATAAAATATAAAAAAAACCAACATGATTGACACAGTATTCATGCCTGAACAACAATTTTATCAAAAACACATCACAATTATCAATTCAAACTAAAAACACAAAGAAGAAGGACAGAACTCGACCACTAAAAATAGAAAATGAAGAAAAATCAAGAAGAAACAGAAAGAAAGAAAAATAAACAGAAGAAAAGGAGAAAGAAAACTCACTATATGCCCTGATATTCACGGAGGCCATTGCATGGGTTGTTTTAACCTTAACTTCAAAGGGTTGAACCCTAGATTCAAAATTTTAAAAGGTTTAGATAGATTTGGGAATAATAACTTGGGGATTCAGGTAGAGGAGAGGGAGGGGAGTATGGGGTGTGAGTTTAGTAGGGTTTGGGTGGCGGCGTCGCCGTGCACGGTGGTGGCGGCGTCGCCGTGCACGGTGGTGGCGGCGCCTAGGGTTTGGTATATTCGAGGAGTTTCGGTGACTTTCGAGGAAAACCAGTGGTGGCATAGTCATGAGGAGGACAAGGCGGAACTTTGGCATTATTTTGGAGGTAGTTGGAGCTTTACCGCCACTGTGGGCAATTTCCGGCGGCGGAGTTAGGGCGGAGCCGCTGGGGTTATGTTCTCTGATGATGGAAGTGGGAGAGACGACTTGGGGGGGGGGGTAGGGGTCTATACGACATTTAAATACTGAGTAATCCCTAGTTCTGAGCCGTTGGATCATAGATCCTGTCACACCTCCTTTTTCGTTACTACACCCCGTGAAGGGTATAATAAAAGGAGTTTTTTCAATTAAAGGACAATCGAAACGGGATTCATTTAATTTATTATAAGATTCGGAGTCGTCACTTGGGAGATTTATGGTGTCCAAAGTCACCGGTTTGAATCCCGAATTGAGGAAAGGGTTTGACTCTGTATCACAGTCGTGAACCAGAAATCCGAGTAAGGAATTATGTTAACCCGGGAGAAGGTGTTAGGCGTTCCCAGGTTCCGTGGTTCTAGCACGGTCGCTCAACTGTTATATTTGGATTTATGTGATTTCAAAACATGTTTTAGCTTATGTGCTTTTTAACCGTAAACCGCTTTTATTATTATTATTAATGAGAATTGCAACGTCGTGAAAACATGTCTCGAACCACGTCACATCAATGAACCCGTGATTGTTGACACATTTTGACTCCGTTGAGATTTGAATTTGGGTCACATAAATGTGCACCCGAGTTTAAGAAGGTAAATTATTAAAATACGCGCCTAAAGAGACTAACGCGTTATTATTTCTGGGGAGGGCCGTGAAATTCGCTAAACGGCCCATCCCGAATTCTAAGTATTTAACACAATATTTATTGAGGGCCCCGTAATTTATGTGTTTTGTTTAACGAGGCTCGTCTCATTTATTACTTAAAAGGCCAACCTAAAGCAACTATGATTTTCTATTTTTATCTCTAATAATGAAGAAAAAGTCCTAATTGATTAATATTATAAATTTCGGGCCTCGAGTTCAAGTCCAGATCCAAACAAAAGGGGGACCCTCTTAATTTGAACCCGCTACCTAACTCAAAGCCCAAACTTATATTATGCTGAACCTTGAATTGAAACTTTTAAACTAAGTCCAAATTAATGACCCAAATAGGTTTGATTAGGAACGATTGCAACAAGGGG
>MU774807.1:6020-18248 GCA_026770625.1 Nicotiana glauca
CCCGAGCCCTCGGGGCTCCAAACCAAATATGCACATTGGCTCAAAAACATCATACGAACTTGCTCGCGCGATCAAATCGCCAAAATAACATCATTTGCATAGAATCAAGCCTCAAAACTCATGATTCTCCTTTCAAAATTCATAAACTCCCAACTTTAGACATTTAGGTCCGAAACACGTCAAACGACGTCCGATTTCGACCAAACTTTACAGGAAGCGCTTAAACAATATATAAGACTTGTACCGGGCGTCGGAACCAAAATATGAGCCCGATACCATATTCTTTTAATCAATTTTCATTTTTATTTTCCTTAATAATTTCAGAAAAATAATTTAACAGAAAAATTCTTTTACTCAGGTTCTAGACCTCAGATTTCGACACCGGTCACATGCCTGAGTCCCATATTTTTCTATGGACCTTCCGGGACCGTCCAATCTCACCAGAGCTATCACACCTCCTTTTTCGCTACTACATCCCGAGGAGGGTATAATAAAAGGAGTTTTTTCGATTAAAGGACAATCGAAATAGGATTTATTTTACTAAAAGATTCAGAGTCACCACTTGGGAGATTTATGGTGTCCCAATTCACCGGTTTAAATCCCGAATCGAGGAAAGGATTGACTCTGTTTAACAGTCCGCGCACCAGAAATCCAAGTAAGGAATTCTGTTAACCCAGGAAAAGGTGTTAGGCATTCCCGAATTCCGTGGTTCTAGCACGGTCACTCAACTGTCGTATTTGATTTTATCTGATTTCAAAACATGTTCTAACCTATGTGCCTTTTATTAGTAAACCGCTTTTATTTTTATTTTTAATAAGAATTGCAACGTCGTGAAAATGCATCTTGAACCACGTCGCACCAGTGCACCCGTGGTTGTCAACACATTTCGACTCCGTTGAGATTTGGATTTGGGTCACATCAATGTGCACCCATATTTAAGAAAGTCAGATTATCAAAACCGCGCGTAAAATGACTAACGTGTTATTATTTTGGGGAAGGTCGTGAAATTTGCTAAACAGCCCATCCCGAAATCTAAGTATTTTGTATAAAAATTTATCGAGGGCCCCGCAAGTTATTTGTTTTGATCGGCGAGGCTCATCTCATTTTATTATTTAAAGGGTAGTTCTAAAGCAACTATAATTTTTCTTTAGGATTTGTCTCTAAAAATTCCTAATTAATTATTTTTTGTTTTTTATTTAGGAATATTATGTTTCAGCTTACCAGCTCAAAACAGCCCGCATGAAGGAAACCATAGTCCCAAATCTGGCACAAACGGACCAATCGCAAGCTTAGGCCCAAGCCCAAACGACCATTCAGAATCAGGCAAAGGCCATTCATTGAGGCCTTGAAGCTTACACTGCTTGCAATGGGCTGTCGATCCCCAACAGAGATCAATTCACGTAAAAACAAATGCCTGCTAAGCTTGTTTCAAATTAAGCTACACAAGGTGATAATGAGCAACTTGATTATAGTTTTATGCCTAAGCTACACAATTAAAGTATACCAGGATTATTCAGATGTGTTGACCAGGCTAAGCATTTACTATCTAAATTTAACAATGACTTGAAAAGCTTACTTCACGTTTATACAACAGCTGGATTCAGAGCAAGTAATCAAGTGGAGTCGTTTGAGCTATGAATTAACGCAGACAGTTATGGAGAAGCTTAACAAATCAAAATGATTAGCTAGTATACCATGTCATGCGTGCAGTTAATCAATTCTGATTTCATGCCTGCCTATGACCCTAACATTTTAGATCTGGAAGCTACAACAATTAACTATTACAATCACAGACTCACCTTCAAGTTAATGACATAGATAACTAGATTGACCATAGCAAATCTAAGTAACTCATATAGTTCCGTACAAACTCATGATCATATAACCAGTAGTTCAAAGTCTCTTTAGTTTAATTACAAAACAGGTTTCAAAAGTTCAAATTGATACTAAGGCGTATTTGAAATCTACAACTACAGGCTAAACTAATAGTGAAATACAGAGGCAAATTCATATGGCAGCAATGCTTCGTCATTTGATTTCATAATTGTTCAAATACATTGAGAAACTTCAAAGCATTAGATGTACCTGGAACTTTGAAATTAAGAAGAAGCAGAAGAGGTCAGCAACAATCACAGTTGATCACAAACAACCCAGAAATAAGATCAGTAATCAGGGAATGTTTAAATCAAACAGAGTTGATAGATCCACTCCAAAACAACATCAAATTGACCCAGAAATTTGAACAAATAGCCAACAACAACACCCAAACCCGACTCAATCAACCTATTCCAACTCGAAATCACTCAAAACAATTCGAACCCATCCAAAACTGATCCAATTATAATCCAGAAACTCTCTGAATCTTCAAATTACTAAAAATGAACTCAGAAATGTAAACCAGCTACCCAAACTAGAATTTAGCTAGGAAATTGAATGAAACAGTTTTTTCTTTTAATTTTTCTACTGGATTTTTTTTTTTTTTTTGTATTTTTTCTTTTAGAACTAAGAATTAGAAGAGGATTTGGATCTGAAATTTTGAATTTCAGATCTGAAACTGGAAGAGTATTATTTGGGGGGAATTTTTTGGAGGTCCCAACTTGTTATTCAAGGCATGTGAATGCCATTTTATAGGTACTAAGAGGTGCAACTTCAGATTTTCAGCTTTCTTTTCTAGTCCCTATTCATTTCAACTTTGGTCCTTTATTTTTTTAACTTCTTCCTCAAGTTAGTACCCTAGATTACTGAAATATGCATTGAAGTCTTATTTTAGAAGATCCTAGAGTATTCTAGTTGTAACTACAACATTCTTGCCTACTGTTAAATGCCCAAAACACCCCTGTTTCTGCCCTGAAATTGAAAACCTGATCTCAACTAACCCTAACCCCTCTACCCTACTTACATACTATCAGTTATAACCCATAAATCACCTAACCATGGTTAAAATTCAAAAGTTCTCAATCAAACAATCCCTTAAAATCAACAAGTAGACAGATTAAACTAATTAAGACCATTATCAATTAACATGATGAAGCAAAACACACTTAAACTAAACTATAACATGCTAACATTGAACCAATTAAACTAACAATTAATCGATTGAACCAATTAAACCACTATTTGAACATTTAAGCTAACAGAAAAATAAAAATTAAATCAAAATTAACCAAACTAAAAAAAAATTAAAAATGGTCACAGAAACTAGAACAAGCCACTTAACAACACAGCACAAATTAAACCAAAAAAATTCATGAGAATCAAAGAGAGAAAAAGAAAATAAAAAACGAGAAGACTTACGAATTTAATTTCAAACTCGACTGACCTCCAAATTTGGCTTTGAGTTAATGTTGCATGTTTATTTCGTCTGAAATAAACATGTAACATCAACTTAAAGCCAATCGAGCCTTCGAATCCCCAAAACAGCCTCGTTTTCGAAAAAACCCTAAATTAACGATTCGATGAGTTCCGGTGGTGTTTGACGACAACTAATTGGAGATTTGGAATGAGGGAGGGAAGGTGATTCAGTGGTGTAAATTTGAAATGGTTCGGACAAAGTTGTGTCTTTGCAGGAAAGTTTCGAATTAAGATTCGAAGAGAATGGCTAATGTTTGAGAGAAACGGACGGTGGATTTGGATAGAGGAGGTCGAGGAGAATCGGGGGTGTAACTTGGGAGTGGTTTGGTTACCAGCGCCGCCACCACCGGCGGTGGAATTTTATGGCGGATTTAATTAGGGTTTATAGGAGACTTCTCAGTGTTAGGAGTGAAGAGAGGCGAAAGATGGGGGGGGGTGTATTCGGACACTAATATGCTAGGGGTAGGGGGATTCCCAGCCGTTAGATGAGGATAACCTCGACGGCTGGGATTAAACTTGCTCGAAACGGGGCCGTTTGGTGTGGGCGGTTTTGGGCCAGACTAGAGCGGGTAGGGGAAGGGGATATTTGGGCTTAGGCAAATGCACTGGCCCAAATCGGGTCCTCTAATAGGCAGCCCCTATTTTTATATTTTGTTTTTCTCTTTTATTTCTTTTTTTCCGACCCCCCCCCCCCTTTTTTTGTTTTCATTTGTATTTTATATTTTTCTAATTTAAATGCAAAATTAAAACTCAAAAACTAAATTGACACTAAAATCATATTTCCTAAATACCATAATTCCTATTTAAACACCAATTAAAACTAAAAATGCAAAAATGTCATTTTTCGTATTTTCTTCTCTTTTCCTCTTTTTATTTTAATTTCTCTTAATTTTGACCTAACAAAAATTTAAATTAAATCCTAAAAATTAAGGAACAACTAATTAAACCCTAAATACGCGTGCCAACTGTATTTTTATATTTTTCATATGAAATAAAATGCACAAATAAAATGCAAACAATGAAAAGAAAATAACACAAAATTCACAAAATTGTAAAATAATGAAAGAAAAATCATTTTGTTTGAATTTTTTGGAAATAGGTCACATAAGGCAAAAATCACGTGCTCACACCCGGCATAACATGTGGACCTCCCCAGCATAACCCGAGGACCTTTTTCCTTTTCTCCCGGCATAGCCCGAGGACCTTTTTCTTTTCTTCCGGCATAACCCGATGACTTTTCCGATATAACCCGAGGACCTTTTTTTCTTTTCCGGCATAACCCGGTCAGCTTTCCAGCATAACCTGGCAATCCTCCCAATTTAGGGCATCGCTCCATATTCCCAAGGATACACAATCCCGATTTTTATTGCTTTCCATAAAGAAATAGCTTAGATTTGTGTTGCAAATAACTCACGAAATTTCTCTAGTGAAAATTGGGGCAGAAAAATTTCATTCATTTGTTTATTTTGGTTTCTGAGCAGGTTTGACCTCGAGGCACAAGATTCGAGATGACCAAAAAATGATTCTAAATCCAAAATAAAGAAAAGAAGAAAAGGAACAAAAGAGTTGAACTCAAAGTGTTGAAGTGGAGAAGGACGTGGACTGATCTAGATATGATTGAAGTCACAAGCTTCGCATGTCCCGTTTTGATTCAAGAGTTGAAGAAAGAACCGGCCTCTACAGCTGACGAGCATCAAGATTCAGATCGGAGTCCACAGCAAGAACCAGCTAAGATTCAAGATCAAGCTTCAAGAGATTTATAGATAGGAATCTTGTAACTCGTAGTTGATATGCATAACTAGCTTAGCTTTTGATTTTCCTTTTTGGTGTAATAAGGAGGTCAGCAAGCAGTAACAACAGCGGCAACAGTGAAATCACAGCTTCCGGTAGTCCCAGCTACCAAAACTTCCAGAACTACACTGACTGGATTCCTTTATAGCTAAGGATATGTAGGCAACCTCTGAAGCAAGGTTCGGTCAGACACTTTTCAAAAATGCTTCTCATGGAGTGCCAAGCAGGAAAAAATCCCTCATCATTGCTCATTTTATCTTTGCCCAAAAATCCTTCGTGTCTTTGAGCAAAAAGGGGCAACTGTGAGCACGTGATTTTTGCCTCGCGTGAATTACTCCTACAGAACTCCCAAAATTAGTATTTTTCTTTTAATTATTTGAATTATTGCATAATTTTCGTGTTTGTTTGCATTTTTGTATGCATGTTAAGTTTATGTAATTCATAAAAAACACAAAATACATTGCATTTGCATTTAGGATCCAATTTTCTATTTTTTTAAGGACAATTAGTTAATTAATGTTAAAAAATATAAAGAAAATAACAAAAATAGTTCATTTTGCACTTTTGCTTTTTAATTTTCGAATTCGTTATAGTTTTCTTTTAAATTAGGACTTAATTAATTTTTGGGAAGTAATTAGTTTACTAATTTAGTTGTAGAATTTAAATCAGATTTTGTTTTGGTTTAATTTTGTATTTAATAAATTTGAAAATGAAAAAGAGAAAGAAGGAAAAGGAATAAAAGAAAATCTGATGATGTTTTGGACAGCTTTAATCCCATCTACCCAAGCCCAAGTGAACTTGTTCCCTGAAACCCGTCCAAAACCACCCAAATACCTGGCCCAATCCGCCTAATACCCGTTCCAGCCCTTCCCCTTGTGTTTAAGCGACCCCGTTTTGTATGTCTTTAATCGTGACCGTTGGATCTTCCAAATCCAACGGTCCGGAACTGGGGACTCAATAAATATAAATATGTCCAAACGTCCCCCTACCCCATCTTTCATCTCTCTCACACCACTCAGAGACTCCAACTGAACCGCCGCCTGCCACCCGCCGGAAATCGCCTACGACGGCATCCAATCGTGCCCAAATTTACACGAGGTTATCTCCTCACCCCCCCCCCCATTTCAAAATCCCCGTTCACTTTCCTTCAAGTCTGGCCTAAGCTTCTCGAATATCCAATCGAAGGTGGAAACCCTAGAGCCGCCATAGTTTCTCTGGTGGCGGCACCACCTCCAACTGACCCCAAATCCACACCATACATCCCTCACTCACCCCTCAACCCCAATCCACCACCATTTCTCCCCGAGTCCTCATCAAATCGGTCCATTTTTGAATCTGAAAACAAAGAACAAAGAAATCCGTCAAGCCTTCAAATTTCCTCGAACGATAGGGCTTGACACGGGTATTGACCGTTTGTTTTCATTGAGAACATATGGTTAATACTTGTTTCGAATCAAATCGGATATTGTTAGGTTTTATCAGCTTTGTTCATGTGACTTTAGGGGTATTCTCTCCGTCCTTCCTTTTTCGTCTTCATCGTCTGTCTCGTTATTAAATTCACTTTCTCCTGTTTCTCCTTCATCTCTTTTCTTTCTTTTTCTTTTTCGTTTTTCTTCTACTTCTGTGGCTCAGTAGTCTAATTTCGCATAGCAGTAGCTTTGAGTTTATTTGGTTTGATTTTTGTTGAAAGGGTTAAAATTATTTTGTTTTCATAGTTAGTACTAAAATTGTTAAGTAATCCGTTGAGGTGTCTTGTTTGAACTTATTTGTTTGGCTCATAATTGCTGATAGGTGAATTAAACTTGTTTTTCTGTTTTGTGGAATCACCTGAGTTCTTTGGACTCAGTTCTCTGGCCCTTCTTCTTTTGTTATTATTAGTTTTCTATCGTTGCATGAAATCTGGGCTCACCCATTTGTGACATGTGGTCATTTGAACCAATTTGGGTTTCAAGGATCAGAGGCCCAAGAATTGCTGAACCTGTTAATGCAGTAGCCCAAAGTTTTAGGGTCAGGCCTAACCCTTTTGATTGTCGAAGTAATTAAGGGTCATTTGGGGGGTAGTTTAGGAATTTTGGGGTGGGGAATCTTTAAATAACCACCTGAGGAAGCTTCCTAGAAGCTAAAAAAACAGACTTGCTTGGCAAGCAAGTCAGTAATTGAGGGACTAAGCTGCAAAAAGAAAAATTAAAAAAGGTCTAAAGGGAAAAACATAAACCCTTAAGGCTGTCCTAGTAGCTTGCCTATAAAGGCATTGCTACTTGCAGCTCAAATCGAATTTTAGAAAGAAAAAAAATCAAGGCGGCTAAATTTTTCTAGAAAAAATACTGTTCCATTGCTATTGCTTTGGTGATTTCTTGAAGTTTCTCTAATCCTGAAGCATTTTTAGTCCATTTGAGGTTTAGAAAAATGGATTGAATCTGGTTTTAAGGTCTGGTTTTGAAGTTTCTGGGTTGCATTCAAGTGAAACTGTTCTGGTAGACTGTTTGAGCATTGTTTTGGGTTTAAAAACTGGTTCACTAGGTTATTTCCTGCTGCTGATCTCTGCTTGTTGCTGTTGCTAACCCTTAATTCATGTTTCTCTCAATCTCCAGGTACTTTCTTAGCTTCTAACTGAAATATGATCTTTGAGCATGTAATCGAGTTGAAGTCCTATTAAATGAAAGCTGTATTCAAAGCTGATTTTCTCTGTTTCCATGTTTTGTAATTAATCCTTGAATTATAAAGGTTAATAAGATTCTCCTCTCTCAGAAATGATGTATGTAAAAGTAACTTGCAGTAGTATATTGCATTTGTACTTAACTTTGGACTGAGATTGATGTGTTCAAATGGCTGAAACTTTGTTTGTATTTAGTCCTTGATTCCATGGTTATGAGTTAGATGCATGTGAATGTAGATCACAAGTCTTTTATATCTGATTTCATTAGTATCTTAGGAATCATGTTTAAGATTTGCCTCTATATTTGCTTGAAACTTGATTTAGGTCCCTTTGCTTGTGATATATTCTGAGATATCCTTCCCTCAGAATAATGGAGTCACAAATGGAAGTTTTGGTATAAGTTTGGTCTTTTGAAAATCCCCCAAAGTTAGCTTGAATTACTTAATTTTGTCCAAATGTGTTGAATCATGATGAGTTAAGATTATTGAGTAAATTGTTTATGGGTAATGACTGGTAACAACAGTTTGTGAAACTCAATCAAGTGATGTTTGGGTCGAAAGTATTTGGTTATCTCATGTGATTAGTGTTCTGTTTGTAATGCTAAAGCTCAATAGATTCATCTTCAGGATTGTGGCTTTACAATGGCCAATTCGCGCCCAAGTGTTTTTTGCTCAGATTATTTGGACTAGCCTTAGGAGTAATTCAATAAGCTAAGGAAATTAGTTTGTTTTTTTGAAGGGATAAAACAGTGATGTGCATATTTGTTTAATGCTTTAAAACAATCATGACCCATTGTTTGATAATTGAAAAGTGAAACGACAAAGATTAATCTCCTATGTTGACCTGTGGATTCGAACTCGGACCTCATCTCCTACAGAGGCTATTTTGTTTCAACTTGGGCTCTTGTAGGCCCAGCTTGGATGGCCATTAATTGGTAACGCAGAATGGCCTCATGCCTGTGGTTGTTGGGCCTCATGCTGGGACCAAGATTTTAATTTTTTAGGCCATTCGTTCCTTTCTTCATAAAAATGTATTCTCTTGGTTTGAACCATAGTAGAACCTTTACCCATTAATGTTTAGAAAATTGAGCTTCTTTAATTAGTGGGGGGTGAGTCATATTAGACAATATAAATAGTTATGGCCCTCCAAATATAGTTTAAATTTCCTTTGAAAAATGGAATTGAGGTGCGCCACGCCAAATAAAATCTCAAATGCGTGGCCCTCATTTAATTATTTCTTTTAAAATACTTAGAACTCGAGGCGTGCCATTTAGCAAATTTTCATGGCCCTCGCAAAGTTAAAAATGCGTAGTTGCTTTAGGCGCGTTATTTTAATAATATTACCTTCCTAAACTCAGGTGCACATTTATGTGACCCAAATCCAAATCTCAACAATGTTGTATAAAGTGTTCTGCGGACCACGGGTGCATTTATGTGACGTGGTTCAAAACATATTTTAAAATGACGTTGCAATCTTCTTTAAAATGAATAAAAGCAGTTAAAGGTTTAAAATTGCACATAGGTTAAAATCAGATAATAGGCCAATTATAATAGTTTAAGCGACCGTGCTAGAACCACAGAATCCGGGGGTGCCTAACACCTTCCCTCGGGTTAACAGAATTCCTTATTCAGAATTTCTGGTTCGCAAACTTCAAGAGGAAAGTCGAATTTTCCTCAATTTTGGATTTTAAAATAAACTGGTGACTTGGGACACTAAAAAATAAACCATCCAAAGTGGCGACTCTGAATAAAATTTAATAAATAATCTCATTTCCAATAATATCACTTAAATTGGAAAAACTCTCTTGTACTACCTTCGGGTGTGTAAAAAAAGGAGGTGTGACATATGTTTCCTTTTCAACGTAAACACTACTGTTGTTGATTTACTAAAACTCGTGTAAACCCTAGGCTTGGCCGAGGTGAATGCCAGAAGTGGCAGCGGAAGGAGGAGAAAGGTGGGAAGAGATGGTGCGGCCGAGAGAAGTGAATTAGATTGAGCATGTGTTTTCAGGGAATGGGAGAAGAGAATGACATGTATCAAAGTAGAGAGATAAAGAAAATTGTATAACTGAATAACGTATTTAGTGGCTTAGGGGTAGGAGGTAACCAAAATTAGATATTTTGCTATAAACATTAAAAGATATTTATAAAACATAATTTTTTTAAATGATATTTATTTAAAATAAAGAAGGTGTTAACATTTGCTATAGGAAGTAAACATTCCATTTTTAAAAGCAAGACTACTTTATGATGGTTTATGGGCCTACTATATAAATATGAGATGTGTCTTTGAACTAAGTTTGTTCAAAGATACTCGCTAATGTAGTGTTGCAACATCGAGTTTGTCTGAACTTAATATTTTCACATAAGTTTATGTACAAATATTCCCCTAGAATTGTAAGAAATATAAAATGTGAACTCATAATTTTAAGGCACATAAAATATATCCTCCACTGTCTCATTTTTTCAAGAATCAATATCCTCCTTTTGAACCTACATCTCCCTTTTGTTGCAACATTAATCAATTTTACAACATCTCACCTAGTTTGGTCTAGGAATCATTGGAGCTGGAACGAACCTTTAGAAAATCACAGTTTTAAGTCTTAATAAATGTCACAAAAGCTAAACAAAATTTTCCACTGCTCTAATTCTAGTGGGCGTTTGGACATAAGAATTGTGAAGTTCTGAAAAAAAAAAGTGATATTTTTTCAAGTGAAAATAATATTTGAAAATTAGAGTTTTGTTTGGACATTAATACAATTTGGAGCTGTTTTCGAGTTTTTGTGAGTGATTTGAAGTGAAAATTTAGAAAAATAATTATTTGGAGTTTTTCAAATTTCTAAAAAATTTTGAAATTCAATTTCAAGTGAAATTTGAAATTTTCATGGTCAAACCACCGATTCCGAAAAAATAAAAAAAAAATCGAAAAAAGTAAATAAAAAAAAAATTCCCAAATGGCCTCCTATTCCAATATTTGTGCTAGTAAAAATTTAGTTGAGAAACACACAATATAATTTGACTAAGGCACCACCTTATTCCAAAAAAGAAAAAAGAAAAAAAATACTTTGTCCAACCAGGAAAAGATTGTATTCCCATATTTGATAAAGCAATAATAATTACTCCATAGTTTAAGTCTAAAAATTGTTCTAACCATCATAAGGTCACAACTCACAAGTAGTACTATTATTTGAAATAGAAAAATACCTCTCTGAAACAGGAAATACTCAATTCAACACACGAACACTCGTTACATAATCTCAGTCAAAGCGCGTAATATAGCAAAAACCAGCTCAACTCAACTAATTATGCGACTGCATCGTTAAGTAGTCTTCCATGCTGAAAGAGGTGGAGTTTCTGAATTTGTGTAAGTACTCATACCAGCAATGTACCGATCGCCCTGGACTGCATCAGTTGAAGCAATGGATTCAAGTTCTACCATATCTTCTGATGTTAACTTGATTGACAGTGCTCCGATGTTCTGGTTCAAGTTTTCAATCTTAGTGGTGCCCGGGATAGGACACACGTCGTTTCCTTGGTGATGAACCCAAGCCAAGGCTAGTTGAGAGGGGTGCATCCCTTCTTAGCTGCCATTTGACAAATCCTCTCGTACAAGTTCTTGTTATGCTCAAGATTCTCAGCTTGGAACCTTGGTAGATGCTGCAAAATTGAAGATATATTCAAGTCAAATGAGGAGATGGCTACATTATTTTAAAGTGCTCAGTGGCGTACGCAGGAATATTTGTAAGCGACAACAATATTCGAAGCAGCAACAACAACAAGAAGCCCACTATAATCCCACGAGTGGGGGCTGGGGAAGGGTGTGTACGCAGACCTTGCCCCCTACCTTTAAGAAGATAGAGAGGTTGTTTCTGGTAGACCCTCAGCGCAAAAAAGATAAAAGGAAGTAAATAAATGGATAATTTTTTTTTTTTTTGATTTGCACCGAGTGTCCGAGTCTCTAAGAGCCCCGACTAATCCCGGGGTGCACAGGCCCTCGGCAAGGAGTTTCCCGCAAGTGCACCACGGTTAATTCAGGTTTTACCCAATCCGATGGCCCTCAGAAATTGTTTGCACCCAGTGGGCTTCGAACTCGAGACCATGAAAGGGAGCAAACCCAAAGGCTCAGGTCAATTGTCACCAGGCCAACCCCTGAGGGTTACTAAATTGATAAATTAATGTAACTGCAAGTGTCATTTTCTATATTTATACTCAATATTTTAATTTTATTTATTATTTATATATACAAATTACGAAAAAGAATTGACGAATCGGTGTCACATGCCTACGCCCCTGAAAGTGCTTCAGGGCCTTGACATATTTATAGAACATACCCCAACATAAACAATAATTGCTCAGCAATAGAGGAAAAACAATTAGTAACAATGATCGTGATTAAGGAGAGCAATGGATACTGATTTAGAAATGGCAATA
>MU774811.1:0-34583 GCA_026770625.1 Nicotiana glauca
ATTTTTTTTCCGATTTTCTTCTATTTGTTTTTTTTTTCAAAAATGCATTAATACTAAAAAGTGTAAAAACTAAAAGTCTTAATGTATATGCATTTTTTGTATTTTTAATATGAGTTATTATGTGACCAATTAATAAAAGGTTGCAATACAATTCTTAAAATTATAAAATCATTTTATTTGATATTTTTGGAATAATTTGCTTAGGGTAAAAATCACGTGCTCACAATATTCATTCACCTATTGTACATATTCATTCTATTTTCTATTTTTGCAAAAAAAAAATTCATTTTTCTATTTTCTATTTTTGCAAAAAAAATTAATTTTTAGCTTCTTATATAGACTCGCAGCCTTTTGTTTTGTTTTGGACGTTTCAATAAGCCTTTGGTTTTCTTAATGCTACGGTTCTTTTCAAAGGTGGAGTATTGTGTGAACCAGGTGGCTCTTCCCAATGATAGATGGCGTGAGAACCTTCTTAAGGGTTTGAGTTCGTTTTTGTTTTTTATTTTCGGTAGTTTATAGTTAAGGATACCTCAAGCAAAGCTTCACTAGGGCCTAGCACATTTGCCTTTGATCCCATGGTCAAAGACAAAATATTGTGTTTAGAATGGTAAAAGTTGTGGCCTTGAGACTCTTGCGTTTGCCGATAATCATCAAGTGATTTTTTGGGACCATTGTGTGCTCAAATCGTATCTAAGGTTGTTGTGGACCCCCGACTCTATGTCATTAGCAATCCTTTAGCCTGTCTGGTGAGAAATCGAATTGTGAGTCCAACTCCCGAGCCAATGGTCTAGAACTTGCCCTGAATGTTTGTTGAGGCAAAATCTTGAGTGAAATTTGACTTGAGAAGTGATTACAGACTCTCCTTGATCCAAATGATAGTTTGAACAATTCCATAGCCTACCAATAAAATGATCTCTAGTTAACCCTTTTGAGCCTTAGACCTTTTTCTTTCAAGAACCATGTTACAAGCCTATACCCGTTCTAAAAGATACCCTCTCTTGGCTCCCGATCTGTCCTTGAGCACATGGAAAAAGTATAAGTTTGGGGGGAGAGACGAGGATGACCACAAAGTGGTATAAGTCACAAAAAATGAAGAAAAGCAAAGGCAATGAAAAAGAAAGAAAAGCACAAGACAAAAAGAATGCTCAAATGTGAGAAATAATAAAAAAAGATTCAAGAAAAGCAAAAGAAAGAAAGGTGTGGAAAGTTGAAAAAGATGAAACGGTTTGAATTGCATAAGAAAGAGTGACAATGTGTCTCCCTAACCACATAGAAAGAAGTGAATGACTCAAAGAGGAAAGAGATTTGTGCCAAATGAATCAAAAGAAGTGCTTAAGGGAATATTGAACCCACTTGAAGAAAAATATGTCCTACCCTAACCCAAAAATCTTCACAATGACTTCACAAAAGCCCTATATGATCTTGAGTTGAATGAAGCTTACATTAGTGGATACTTACATAAGGGGCAAGCATATGGTACCTAGAGCCGGACTTGTGACCTTTTCTTGAGAGAGATGAGTGAATTTCCATTAACCTCGATTTGTGTGCCTATATTCTAAAAGGTGAGGTTTGCTTAGGGAGAGTTGAGGATGTGTGAGTTTGGGTTCCACAATGACCAAAGTAATTGAGAGAGTTCTTTTATGTAATGAGTCAACTCTTGATGCTCTTGTGTCGCACTTGATCCATAGTTTTTCAAAGGTTAAATTTCTTTAATGATGCATTCGTATTGAGGGAAATTGTTAGTCCCAATTGATGCTTGTTGAGGTTACTTTAGGATAACTGGAAATTCTTGGACTTTACCTTAAGGGGTGAGTCTTATTTTATTTGCTTGAGGACAAGCAAAAGCTTAAGTTTGGGGGAGTTGATAACTAGGGTTTTTTATGTGTTTTATGCTCCTTCTTGCTTACGCTTTAATTATAAATTGTTACAAAATAGTCTCAAAAGGCTCATAAGTTGTGCTTTATTGCAGGTTTGATCGACAAAGTGATGAAATGTTAACGATCGACTCAAAAGGAGTGAAATCTGCACAAGTACCAAAGACAAGGCAAACACAGGAGAAACAGGCCTAGTGCGGCCGCACTACACTTTTTTTGGTCCGCACTAGGGAGATTCAGAGAGCATAATTCAAGGCATAAAACCTAGTGCATCTGAAATCCATTCTGTGCGGTCCGCACTAGGTAGATTCAGAGACAGGCAAACCAAGCTTCAAACAACGTGGCCGCAGTACACATTGTGTGGTCCGTGGTGAAGGCTCCGCCGCCCACAGTTATGTTTGTGCGGACCACGTTAGATGCCTCCACGGCCGCGGTCCATTCTGCGCGGTCCGCGGAGCCCAAGTTCAGAGAGCCAAGATTTAAAGTCTAAGAGCCTAGTACGGCTGTAGTCCATTTTGTGCGGCTCGCACTGACCCCGCAGGGGCATTTTTGTCCAGTTTTTCCAGCCTAGTATAAATAGAACCTTTTTTCATTTTTAGTTCATCAGTTATTTTATTTTAGTAGCTGCGCTCGTGAGAACCCTATTTATATCTTTTGGGCATTTTAGCTTAACTCTAACGATAGATTCTTGTATTTTACTTTATTAATTAATTATTATGTCTTCTTCTTCATCTATATCTCTATTTTCTTGTTCAAGCATGAGTAGCTAAACCCATTAGCTAGTGTTGTGGCTCAACCCTAGTATGGGTAATTGATGGGTGTTGTTATATAGGGTAAGATTGACTATGGGTGTTTGTATTTGGGTCAATTTTATGGTTTAATTTATTAATTGGTGGTTGCAAACACTAATTTGTGCTAAGTTGACTTGGTCTCCTCTTGAGAAAGAGAGCCTAAGTCTCCAAAATTGACCCAACAAGGAGTTGGGATGGACTCAAGAGATTTGATAGTACCAATTAAAGGGTTAAACCTTGAGAGAGTAATTACCCGACGAATTGGGATGGACTCACTGTTTAACACCTCATACACATTCCCGTGCTACCACAACTCCGTTGAGCATATTAGCTCGATCAATTATGATGATATTCCCTTTATTCAAGCAAATAAGCCTTAGAGGCCAACTCCAACATCCGAAATTCTATGCCAGACATGTTTCCAACATACACTCACCATATCAATATCTACACGCAATACCAAAACACGACTATATACCTTAGCTGAATTTACCCCCTTGCACCATTTTACTCACAGGACCATAATAACATTCTCTGATAAATTTAGTCGAAATTCTACAAATATGATGCTCCTATTGCACCGCATAACATACATATGTCTTGCTCAAATTCTTACAATACCGCCATGACGGGAGAGATGTGTGAAAATTCATAACCAATTGTCGAATCAACAAATCTTTGAGTCAATACTCCTGACAAGAACCATCATCTTATTCTGAACCAAATAATGGTCTTTACTCTTTAGTATAGTTCATATGTTCAGATTGCGCTGATCTCGAATTCAATAATCTCGTGTCAGCCAGTACGAACTGCTTAGGAAATAAGCCACCCCGACATGAACAAAGGTCTCGTATGATGCTACAATGTGCCAATAGGCTACCATATTGAACGCCATATAAAGGAAAGCAAACTTTGAGAAGGAAATTCAACTACGCCCCTCGCGAATCATACATGCGACGTGGTCAACTTAATTAAACAAGCACCCCGCTCGTGAATCATACATGCGACGTGGGCACACAACTAATATGAGCTTTTCTCACAAGAATAGGAAACCAAACACATAAAAATTGATACGGGGAACCGTACTCAGCATCACACCGCAACAACATAACCATGACGGTGTGCCACCCGATTCATACATAACACTCACCTAAGGAGATGCACATCGACCTAAATTGCTCATTACAATAAAATACCAAATTTCGGTCACAAGCACGCTAAGTGCATAATTCCATCCCTGAGGAGACATATAGCACCATAAGCTACAACACTCAAGCAAAACTAAGGTGCAATATACGATCTTAATTTCAAAAGCCATCCTGCTCATATAACAGCATCTCTATGCAGAGTCGTAACACATAAGAAATTCACCAAGCCGTCTCACAACTTGCACGGCACAATACATCATTACCTGAAATAGTCGACGGCAGAATAACACCCCAAATACTCGTCCATAAGGAGCGCTTTGTTAAAATGAACATATCTGGCCTGATATAAAGCACATATTCACATTTAAATCCATCCACTGACCTCAAGTCGATCCTGATCGTACCTTTCACACCTCCTTTTTCCACTATACCCCTGTAAAGAGGTATAATAAATAAGGAGTTTTTCAAATTAAAGGACAATCGAAACGGGATTTATTATTAAGAGATTCAAAGTCGCCACTTGGGAGATTTATGGTGTCCCAAGTCACCGGTTTAAAATTCCGAATCGAGGAAAAGAATGACTCTGTTTAACAGTCCGTGAACTAGAAATTCGGGTAAGGAATTCTGTTAACCCGGGAGAAGGTGTTAGGCATTCCCGAGTTTCGTGGTTCTAACACGGTTGCTCAACTGTTATATTCGGCTTAATTATCTGTTTTTAGAATATTTTGAACCTATGTGCTTTTTAATTCAAAACCGCTTTTATTTACTTTAAGGAATATTTAACGTCGTCTAAAACATGTCTTTAAATCGCGCCACATGAAATTCACCCGCAATCCGAAACATATTTTATTCAACGTTATTAAGATTTGGATTTGGGTCACATGAAATGCGCACCCGAGTTTATTAAGGTAATATTATTAAAATAACGCGACTAAAGCAACTACACGTTTGCAACTTTGCGAGGGCCATGAAAATTCGCTAAATGTCGCGCCTCGATGTCTAAGGATGAAACAACATTAATTAAAACGAGGGCCATGCAATAGTCATTTTTGTTTGGCATGGCACACCTTGATTTGTTCTAACTTCTAGACATAATTATGAGGGTCATAACTATTTGTTTGTTACATATTGCGCCCCTCAATCTAATTTCAAAGGATTGTACTCAACTAAAGAAAACTGTGGAGGTTCATTTTTAGCAGCCAAGTTATAACACATACTACTAAATACTAATAACTCCTGTTCTAATATGACATTGTTTCAAAAAAAAGTTTCCATTTTTATGCATTCCAACTACTAATACATCATCTTAGAGTAATGGCACCTAATAATCCATCAAATTCAATCTTAATGTTCAAGTTTCCAGACTAGTCAAACTGGACAATGGAAAATAAAATAGCTAAGACAACTTCAAGCGAGAATGCTTGCCTGTGTATCCACAACGTTGCAACTCTATACCTAACTGAAAATATAACGCCTCACTATTGTGCAATTTTATCCACAAAAGATATTACTATAGCGATCGAACTTTAACAACAATAATCATAGAAAGTTCACGTAGAAGCAACAAAGAAGACATTATTCAGTAGCACAAAATGCAAGCACTAAAATATCAGTAATAAAACTTATCCATTTATGATTATGAAGGAAACAAAGGAACTACAATGAGAGTAAAAGTGGTCCTTAGAGCGGCAAATTGCTTTTAAGAATTTGATTCTTGAATCGACCCCAACAGAAATGTACATCAGATCGTGACAGGAAACAGGCAACAAAACCAACGAACGGAAAATTGACAAAACTCAGATTCGACCACAACGAACCTTGAACCGGTAACCAAAGTCAGCAAAATTCCAAACCTCAAGAAAATACCATGATTTTTGAATCCAAAACCGAAATCAAATGAATAAAACAGAAACTCTTTAATATACCTACATATATATTTTTTCAGTTTTCTTTTTGCATTTTTTGTTTTGTTTTTTGTTCTCGTTGCTTTATCTTCTGTATTTGTGTGTGTGTGTGTTTCTGAGTAGTGACAGACGAAGAAGAAAAAGCTTGGGGAAGGGGCTCTCTTTTTTCGTTCAGCAAAAAGCCATGGATGGCTGCTTCAAGAAGCTCATGAACAAGAGGGTAGGGTTCTCTGATTTTTTCAGAATGGCGGGTCCTCTCTATTTTTCCTAGGGTTCGCTACTTGTTTCCATGAAGAAGAAGATCTTCTCCAGCCTCCCTTTTTATTGTTGCTCGTTTCAGCTCACAACTTCTAGGTCTTAAGGTTTTTTGCAGGTCCTTCATGAAGGAGACGATAGGGTCAGGTTTTTTGTATTGTTGCGGCCGAAGCTCTCAAGTCTCCTCCAGGTTATTTCTTTTGTGTATAGGTTTATAGGTCTAGGTCTTAGGATTCGATATTGGGTATTGGGTCGGGTCGACCCGATTCGGGTTGGGTTGGGGAAAAACTTGGGTTTTTAAAGTGTTTGACCCAATTCAAATTAAAACCAGCTTTTTTCCAATTTCCTTTTCTTGTTGTTGTTCTTTTTTTCTTTATTTAATTAATTAAAAGCCTAAATTAAATTCCTAAATTACTTTAAATTGTAAAATTAAACTGATTACCTAATCCCAATATTTATAAAAATTAATCCTAAATTTAAAGAGAAAAATTAATAATCCAAAATTTTAAAACTAAGAATGTAAAAGATGGGCCATTTTTGTGATTTTCATATTTTAATAAAGCAACTAACTAATTAATTAATCCTAAAATGTAAACAAAATCTAAATGCAATGCATGGTATTTTTTGGTATTTTTTTTATTTTTAATGGAAATTAAATATGCACAATAATGCAAATAATTAACAAAATTCTACAAAATTCCTATAAAATTGCAAAAATTGGGAAAAATTGTTTTCTGATATTTTATGGGAGTAATTCATATAGGGCAAAAATCATGTGCTCACAACTGCCCCTCTTTGCTCGGAAACACGAAGAGTTTTCGTTCGAGTTTTCGTGCAAAGATAAAATGAGCGGATACGAGCGATTTTTGCCCGTGTGAATACTCCGCGGGATGCATTTTTGAAAGATTTGACCGAACCTTGCTTCCAAGGTTGCCTACATATCCTTGTCTATAAAGAAATCAGGTCAGTGTAGTACAAAAGTGAGTGAGATGATGGAGTATGCTGAGGTGGAGAGCCGGTCGAGGTTCTATTCTACCAAGGTTCCGGTCCGCGGTCCTGCTATTACATCAAAAATCAAAACATGAAAAATACTAGCTAAGCCTGTCAACTACGAGTTACAAGATTCTTATCTATAAGTCTTGTGAAGCTTGATATTGAGTGGTTCTTCATGCAGACTTTAGATTTGAACCTTGACGCTTGATAGTTGCATGTGCTAGCTCGTTCTTCTTCAGCTTTTTGGATCAAGACCGGACATGTAGTGCTTGTGACCTCAACCATGTCTTGAGAAGCTCACATATTCCATCAACTTCTGTATTTGGATTCACTTCTTGCCTTTCTTTTTCTTCTTCTTTATTGTGACTAACTTTTGTTAATCACCTCGGACTGTTGACTCGCATTCTTGCCGCAAGCTTCTTTTGTTGCTGACTTGAATTGCGTTCTGAATTGAATTCTCTTGTTCTCTAGGTAGGCGCCTGATGGCCAATACTCGAACTGTCTTCTTTCGAAATTTGGATTGCGTTCCCTTGTTCTCCGCGTGGATGCCTGATTGCTAACCTTGCACTGTTTTCCTTCCCTCTGAAACTTGAGTTGTTTTCCCTTTGTTTTCAAAGTTGGTGCTTGATTGCTGAACCTGAACCGTCTTCCTTGGAACATTGCTTTCCCTTGAAAATTGAACTATCTTTCCTTGTTCTCCAGGTGGGCGCCTGATTGCCGAAACTTTCTGCGTTCCCTTGTTTTCCATGTGGGTTCCTACAATCAAAATAAACAAAACATACGAAATTTTCTGCCCCAGTTTGCACTAGGAAGATTTGTGAGTTGTTAGCAAAATTGTAAAATCACTTATACTACTGATGCAGTGATGAGAGTAAACTATAGACTAGACTAGGATGTGCGTCTCCTATGAGTAAAACCAAAAACTTTGACTAGCAAATGCATTTGCTAAACTAAAACCTAAATGAACCAAATTAGGAAGTGTGTCTCTTAATGGTGAATTTAAATGACCAAGAATAGGAAGTGATTCTCCTAGGGGTGAAAACTTCAGTGACTAAAACTAGGAAGTGCGTCTCCTATGAATGAACTCTCAATTTAGAAAGTGCGTCTCCTGCAGGTGTATCCTGAAAGACCTAGACTAATAAGTGCGTCTCCTAAGGGTGAAATCTCAATTTAGGAAGTGCGTCTCCTACATGTGTATTCTGAAAGACCTAGACTAAGAAGTGCGTCTCCTAGGGGTGAAATCTCAATTTATGAAGTGCGTCTCCTACAGGTGTATTCTGAAAGACCTAGACTAAGAAGTGAGTCTCCTAGGGGTGAAATCTCACTTTAGGAAGTGCGTCTCCTACAAGTGTATTCTGAAAGACCTACACTAAGAAGTGCGTCTCCTAGGGGTGAAATCTCAATTTACGAGGTGCGTCTCCTACAGGTGTATTCTAAAAGACCATGACTAAGAAGTGTGTTTCCTATGAATGAAATATCAATTTAGAAAGTGTGTCTCCTATGGGTGAATATCAACTTAGGACGTGCATCTCTTAGTGGTGAAACTTCAATGACTAAACTAGGAACTGCATCTCCTATGAATGAACTATCCATTTAGGAAGTGTGTCTCCTACAGGTGTAACTTCAATGACTCAAGCTAGGAAGTGCGTCTGCTATGACTGAATTATCAATTTAGGAAGTGCGTCTCCTACAAGTGTAAATCAACTTAGGAAGTGCGTCTCCTAGGGGTGAAACTTCAATGACTCAAACTAGGAAGTGCATCTCCTATGAATGAACTATCAATTTAGGAAGTCCGTCTCCTACAGGTGTAACTTCAATGACTCAAATTAGGAAATGTGTCACCTATGAATAAACAGTCAATTAAGGAAGTGCGTCTCCTATTGGTGAAAATAAACTTAGGAAGTACGTCTCCTAGGGGTGAAACTTCAATGACTAAAAATAGGAAGTGCGTCTCCTATGGGTAAAATCTCAAATTAGGAAGTGCGTCTCCTACAGGTGTATCCTGAAAGACACATACTAAGAAGTGCGTCTCCTAGGGGTGAAACTTCAATGACTCAAACTAGGAAGTGCGTCTCCTATGACTATCAATTTAGGAAGTGTGTCTCCTACAGGTGTAACTTCAATGACTCAAGCTAGGAAGTGTGTCTCCTATGAATGAACTATCAATTTAGGAAGTTTATCTCCTACAGGTGTAAATCAACTTAGGAAGTGTGTCTCCTAGGGGTGAAACTTCAAGGACTCAAACTAGGAAGTGCGTCTCCTATGAATGAACAATCAATTTAGGAAGTCCGTCTCCTACAGGTATAACTTCAAGGACTCAAGTTAGGAAGTGCGTCTCCTATGAATGAACTATCAATTTAGGAAGTGCGTCTCCTACAGGTGTAAATCAACTTAGGGAGTGCGTCTCCTAGGGGTGAAACTTCAATGACTCTAACAAGGAAGTGTGTCTCCTATGAATGAACTATCAATTTATTAAGTCTGTCTCCTACAAGTATAACTTCAATGACTCAAGCTAGGAGGTGCGTCTCCTATGAATGAACTATCAATTTAGGAAGTGCATCTCCTACAGGTGTAAATCAACTTAGGAAGTACGTCTCCCAGGGGTGAAACTTCAATGACTCAAACTGGGAAGTGCGTCTCCTATGAATGAACAATCAATTTAGGAAGTCCGTCTCCTACAGCTGTAACTTCAATGACTCAAACTAGGAAGTGCGTCTCCTATGAATAAACTATCAATTTAGGAAATGTGTCTCCTATGGGTGAAAATAAACTTAGGAAGTGCGTCTCCTAGGGGTGAAACTTCAATGACTCAAAATAGGAAGTGCGTCTCCTATGGGTGAAATCTCAAATTAGGAAGTGCGTCTCCTACAGGTGTATCTTGAAAGACACAGTATAAGAAGTGCGTCTCCTAGGGGTAAAACTTCAATGACTCAAACTAGGAAGTTCGTCTCCTATGACTATCAATTTAGGAAGTGTGTCTCCTACAGGTGTAACTTCAATGACTCAAGCTAGGAAGTGCGTCTCCTATGAATTAACTATAAATTTAGGAAGTGCATCTCCTACAGGTGTGAATGATCTTAGGAAGTGCGTCTCCTAGGGGTGAAACTTCAATGACTCAAACTAGGAAGTGCGTCTCCTATGAATGAACTATCAATTTAGGAAGTCCGTCTCTTACAGGTATAACTTCAATGAATCAAGCTAGGAAGTGCGTCTCCTATGAATGAACTATCAATTAAGGAAGTGCATCTCCTACAGGTGTAAATCAACTTAGGAAGTGCATCTCCTAGGGGTGAAACTTCAATTACTCAAACTAGGAAGTGCGTTTCCTATGAATGAACTATCAATTTAGGAAGTCCGTCTCCTACAGGTATAACTTCAATGACTCAAGCTAGGAAGTGCGTCTCCTATGAATGAACTATCAATTTAGGAAGTGCGTCCCCTACATATGTATTCTGAAAGACCTAGGAAATGCGTCCCCTACATATGTATTCTGAAAGACCTAGACTAAGAAGTGCATCTCCTAGGGGTGAAATCTCAATTTAGGAAGTGCGTCTCCTACAGGTGTATTCTGAAAGACCTAGACTAAGAAGTGCGTCTTGTAGGGGTGAAATCTCAATTTAGGAAGTGCGTCTCCTACAGGTGTATTCTGAAAGACCTACACTAAGAAGTGCATCTCCTAGGGGTGAATCTCAATTTAGGATGTGCATCTCCTACAGGTGTATTCTGAAAGACCCTAACTAAGAAGTGCGTTTCCTATGAATGAAATATCAATTTAGAAAGTGTGTCTCCTATGGGTGAATATCAACTTAGGACGTGCATCTCTTAGGGGTGAAACTTCAATGACTCAAACTAGGAACTGTGTTTCCTATGAATGAACTATCAATTTAGGAAGTGCGTCTCCTACAGGTGTAACTTCAATGACTCAAGCTTGGAAGTGCGTCTGCTATGAATGAACTATCAATTTTGGAAGTGCGTCTCCTACAAGTATAAATCAACTTAGGAAGTGCGTCTCCTATGGGTGAAACTTTAATAACTCAAACTAGGAAGTGCGTCTCCTATGAATGAACTATCAATTTAGGAAGTCCGTCTCCTATAGGTGTAACTTCAATAACTCAAATTAGGAAGTGCGTCTCCTATGAATAAACTCTTAATTTAGGAAGTACGTCTCCTATGGGTGAAAATAAACTTAGGAAGTGCGTCTCCTAGGGGTGAAACTTCAATGACTCAAAATAGGAAGTCGTCTCCTATGGGTGAAATCTCAAATTAGGAAGTGTGTCTCCTACAGGTGTATCCTGAAAGACACATACTAAGAAGTGCGTCTCCTAGGGGTGAAACCTTCAACGACTCAAATTAGGAAGTGTGTCTCCTATGACTGAACTATCAATTTAGGAAGTGCGTCTCCTACATGTGTTAACTTCAATGACTCAAGCTAGGAAGTGCGTCTCCTATGAATGAACTATCAATTGAGGAAGTGTGTCTCCTACAGGTGTAAATCAACTTAGGAAATGTGTCTCCTAAGGGTGAAACTTCAATTACTCAAAGTAGGAAGTGCGTATCCTATGAATGAACTATCAATTTAGGAAGTCCCTCTCTTACAGGTATAACTTAAATGAATCAAGCTAGGAAGTGCGTCTCCTATGAATGAACTATCAATATAGGAAGTGCGTCTCCTACAGGTGTAAATCAACTTAGGAAGTGCGTCTCCTAGGGGTGAAACTTCAATGACTCAAACTATGAAGTGTGTCTCCTATGAATGAACTATCAATTTAGGAAGTCCGTCTCCTACAGGTGTAACTTCAATGACCCAAACTAGGAAGTGCGTCTCCTATGAATAAACTATCAATTTAGGAAGTGCGTCTCCTATGGGTGAAAATAAACTTAGGAAGTGCGTCTCCTAGGGGTGAAACTTCAATGACTCAAAATAGGAAGTGCGTCTCCTATGGGGGAAATCTCAAATTAGGAAGTGCGTCTCCTACAGGTGTAAATCAACTTAGGAAGTGCGTCTCCTAGGGGTGAAACTTCAAGGACTCAAACTAGGAAGTGCGTCTCTTATGAACGAACAATCAATTTAGGAAGTCCGTCTCCTACAGGTGTAACTTCAATGACCCAAACTAGGAACTGCGTCTCCTATGAATAAACTATCAATTTAGGAAGTGCGTCTCCTATGGGTGAAAATAAACTTAGGAAGTGCGTCTCGTAGGGGTGAAACTTCAATGACTCAAAATAGGAAGTGCGTCTCCTATGGGGGAAATCTCAAATTAGGAAGTGCGTCTCCTACAGGTGTAAATCAACTTAGGAAGTGCGTCTCCTAGGGGTGAAACTTCAAGGACTCAAACTAGGAAGTGCGTCTCTTATGAACGAACAATCAATTTAGGAAGTCCGTCTCCTACAGGTGTAACTTCAATGACCCAAACTAGGAACTGCGTCTCCTATGAATAAACTATCAATTTAGGAAGTGCGTCTCCTATGGGTGAAAATAAACTTAGGAAGTGCGTCTCGTAGGGGTGAAACTTCAATGACTCAAAATAGGAAGTGCGTCTCCTATGGGGGAAATCTCAAATTAGGAAGTGCGTCTCCTACAGGTGTAAATCAACTTAGGAAGTGCGTCTCCTAGGGGTGAAACTTCAAGGACTCAAACTAGGAAGTGCGTCTCTTATGAACGAACAATCAATTTAGGAAGTCCGTCTCCTACAGGTGTAACTTCAATGACCCAAACTAGGAACTGCGTCTCCTATGAATAAACTATCAATTTAGGAAGTGCGTCTCCTATGGGTGAAAATAAACTTAGGAAGTGCGTCTCGTAGGGGTGAAACTTCAATGACTCAAAATAGGAAGTGCGTCTCCTATGGGGGAAATCTCAAATTAGGAAGTGCGTCTCCTACAGGTGTAAATCAACTTAGGAAGTGCGTCTCCTAGGGGTGAAACTTCAAGGACTCAAACTAGGAAGTGCGTCTCTTATGAACGAACAATCAATTTAGGAAGTCCGTCTCCTACAGGTGTAACTTCAATGACCCAAACTAGGAACTGCGTCTCCTATGAATAAACTATCAATTTAGGAAGTGCGTCTCCTATGGGTGAAAATAAACTTAGGAAGTGCGTCTCGTAGGGGTGAAACTTCAATGACTCAAAATAGGAAGTGCGTCTCCTATGGGGGAAATCTCAAATTAGGAAGTGCGTCTCCTACAGGTGTAAATCAACTTAGGAAGTGCGTCTCCTAGGGGTGAAACTTCAAGGACTCAAACTAGGAAGTGCGTCTCTTATGAACGAACAATCAATTTAGGAAGTCCGTCTCCTACAGGTGTAACTTCAATGACCCAAACTAGGAACTGCGTCTCCTATGAATAAACTATCAATTTAGGAAGTGCGTCTCCTATGGGTGAAAATAAACTTAGGAAGTGCGTCTCGTAGGGGTGAAACTTCAATGACTCAAAATAGGAAGTGCGTCTCCTATGGGGGAAATCTCAAATTAGGAAGTGCGTCTCCTACAGGTGTAAATCAACTTAGGAAGTGCGTCTCCTAGGGGTGAAACTTCAAGGACTCAAACTAGGAAGTGCGTCTCTTATGAACGAACAATCAATTTAGGAAGTCCGTCTCCTACAGGTGTAACTTCAATGACCCAAACTAGGAACTGCGTCTCCTATGAATAAACTATCAATTTAGGAAGTGCGTCTCCTATGGGTGAAAATAAACTTAGGAAGTGCGTCTCGTAGGGGTGAAACTTCAATGACTCAAAATAGGAAGTGCGTCTCCTATGGGGGAAATCTCAAATTAGGAAGTGCGTCTCCTACAGGTGTAAATCAACTTAGGAAGTGCGTCTCCTAGGGGTGAAACTTCAAGGACTCAAACTAGGAAGTGCGTCTCTTATGAACGAACAATCAATTTAGGAAGTCCGTCTCCTACAGGTGTAACTTCAATGACCCAAACTAGGAACTGCGTCTCCTATGAATAAACTATCAATTTAGGAAGTGCGTCTCCTATGGGTGAAAATAAACTTAGGAAGTGCGTCTCGTAGGGGTGAAACTTCAATGACTCAAAATAGGAAGTGCGTCTCCTATGGGGGAAATCTCAAATTAGGAAGTGCGTCTCCTACAGGTGTAAATCAACTTAGGAAGTGCGTCTCCTAGGGGTGAAACTTCAAGGACTCAAACTAGGAAGTGCGTCTCTTATGAACGAACAATCAATTTAGGAAGTCCGTCTCCTACAGGTGTAACTTCAATGACCCAAACTAGGAACTGCGTCTCCTATGAATAAACTATCAATTTAGGAAGTGCGTCTCCTATGGGTGAAAATAAACTTAGGAAGTGCGTCTCGTAGGGGTGAAACTTCAATGACTCAAAATAGGAAGTGCGTCTCCTATGGGGGAAATCTCAAATTAGGAAGTGCGTCTCCTACAGGTGTAAATCAACTTAGGAAGTGCGTCTCCTAGGGGTGAAACTTCAAGGACTCAAACTAGGAAGTGCGTCTCTTATGAACGAACAATCAATTTAGGAAGTCCGTCTCCTACAGGTGTAACTTCAATGACCCAAACTAGGAACTGCGTCTCCTATGAATAAACTATCAATTTAGGAAGTGCGTCTCCTATGGGTGAAAATAAACTTAGGAAGTGCGTCTCGTAGGGGTGAAACTTCAATGACTCAAAATAGGAAGTGCGTCTCCTATGGGGGAAATCTCAAATTAGGAAGTGCGTCTCCTACAGGTGTAAATCAACTTAGGAAGTGCGTCTCCTAGGGGTGAAACTTCAAGGACTCAAACTAGGAAGTGCGTCTCTTATGAACGAACAATCAATTTAGGAAGTCCGTCTCCTACAGGTGTAACTTCAATGACCCAAACTAGGAACTGCGTCTCCTATGAATAAACTATCAATTTAGGAAGTGCGTCTCCTATGGGTGAAAATAAACTTAGGAAGTGCGTCTCGTAGGGGTGAAACTTCAATGACTCAAAATAGGAAGTGCGTCTCCTATGGGGGAAATCTCAAATTAGGAAGTGCGTCTCCTACAGGTGTAAATCAACTTAGGAAGTGCGTCTCCTAGGGGTGAAACTTCAAGGACTCAAACTAGGAAGTGCGTCTCTTATGAACGAACAATCAATTTAGGAAGTCCGTCTCCTACAGGTGTAACTTCAATGACCCAAACTAGGAACTGCGTCTCCTATGAATAAACTATCAATTTAGGAAGTGCGTCTCCTATGGGTGAAAATAAACTTAGGAAGTGCGTCTCGTAGGGGTGAAACTTCAATGACTCAAAATAGGAAGTGCGTCTCCTATGGGGGAAATCTCAAATTAGGAAGTGCGTCTCCTACAGGTGTAAATCAACTTAGGAAGTGCGTCTCCTAGGGGTGAAACTTCAAGGACTCAAACTAGGAAGTGCGTCTCTTATGAACGAACAATCAATTTAGGAAGTCCGTCTCCTACAGGTGTAACTTCAATGACCCAAACTAGGAACTGCGTCTCCTATGAATAAACTATCAATTTAGGAAGTGCGTCTCCTATGGGTGAAAATAAACTTAGGAAGTGCGTCTCGTAGGGGTGAAACTTCAATGACTCAAAATAGGAAGTGCGTCTCCTATGGGGGAAATCTCAAATTAGGAAGTGCGTCTCCTACAGGTGTAAATCAACTTAGGAAGTGCGTCTCCTAGGGGTGAAACTTCAAGGACTCAAACTAGGAAGTGCGTCTCTTATGAACGAACAATCAATTTAGGAAGTCCGTCTCCTACAGGTGTAACTTCAATGACCCAAACTAGGAACTGCGTCTCCTATGAATAAACTATCAATTTAGGAAGTGCGTCTCCTATGGGTGAAAATAAACTTAGGAAGTGCGTCTCGTAGGGGTGAAACTTCAATGACTCAAAATAGGAAGTGCGTCTCCTATGGGGGAAATCTCAAATTAGGAAGTGCGTCTCCTACAGGTGTAAATCAACTTAGGAAGTGCGTCTCCTAGGGGTGAAACTTCAATGACTCAAACTAGGAAGTGCGTCTCCTATGAATGAACTATCAATTTAGGAAGAACGTCTCCTACAGGTGTAACTTCAATGACTCAAACTAGGAAGTGTGTCTCCTATTAATAAACTATCAATTTAGGAAGTGCGTCTCCTATGGGTGAAAATAAACTTAGGAAGTGCGTCTCCTAGGGGTGAAACTTCAATGACTTAAAATAGGATGTGCGTCTCCTATGGGTGAAATCTCAAATTAGGAAGTGCGTCTCCTACAGGTGTATCCTGAAAGACACAGTATAAGAAGTGTATCTCCTAGGGGTGAAACTTCAATAACTCACACTAGGAAGTGCGTCTCCTATGACTATCAATTTAGGAAGTGTGTCTCCTACAGGTGTAACTTCAATGACTCAAGCTAGGAAGTGCGTCTCCTATGAATGGATTATCAATTTAGGAAGTGCATCTCCTACGGGTGTAAATAAACTTAGGAAGTGCGTCTCCTAGGGGTGAAACTTCAAGGACTAAAACTAGGAAGTGCGTCTCCTATGGATGAACAATCAATTTAGGAAGACCGCCTCCTACAGATATAACTTGAATGACTCAAGCTAGGAAGTGCGTCTCCTATAAATGAACTATCAATTTAGGAAGTGCGTCTCCTACAGGTGTAAATCAACTTAGGAAGTGCGTCTCCTAGGGGTGAAACTTCAATGACTCAAACTAGGAAGGGCGTCTCCTATGAATGAACTCCCAATTTAGGAAGTCCATCTCCTACAGGTGTAAATCAACTTAGGAAGTGCGTCTCCCAGAGGTGAAACTTCAATGACTCAAACTAGGAAGTGCGTATCCTATGAATGAACTATCAATTTAGGAAGTCCGTCTCCTACAGGTGTAACTTCAATGACTCAAGCTAGGAAGTGCGTCTCCTATGAATGAACTATCAATTTAGGAAGTGCATCTCCTACAGGTGTAAATCAACTTAGGAAGTACGTCTCCTAGGGGTGAAACTTCAAGGACTCAAACTAGGAAGTGCGTCTTCTATGAATGAACAATCAATTTAGGAAGTCCGTCTCCTACAGGTATAACTTCAATGACTCAAGCTAGGAAGTGTGTCTCCTATGAATGAACTATCAATTTAGGAAGTGTGTCTCCTACAGGTGTAAATCAACTTAGGAAGTGCGTCTCCTAGGGGTGAAACTTCAATGACTCAAACTAGGAAGTGCGTCTCCTATGAATGAACTATCAATTTAGGAAGTGCATCTCCTACAGGTGTAAATCAACTTAGGAAACGCGTCTCCCAAAGGTGAAACTTCAATGACTCAAACTAGGAAGTGCGTCTCCTATGAATGAACTATCAATTTAGGAAGTACGTCTCCTACAGGTGTAATTTCAATGACTCAAGCTAGGAAATGCGTCTCCTATGAATGAACTATCAATTGAGGAAGTGTGTCTCCTACAGGTGTAAATCAACTTAGGAAGTGCGTCTCCTAGGGGTGAAACTTCAATTACTCAAACTAGGAAGTGCGTCTCCTATGAATGAACTATTAATTTAGGAAGTCCGTCTCCTACAGGTATAACTTCAATGACTCAAGCTAGAAAGTGCGTCTCCTATGAATGAACTATCAATTTAGGAAGTGCGTCTCCTACAGGTGTAAATCAACTTAGGAAGTGCGTCTCCTATGAATGAACTATCAATTTAGGAAGTCCGTCTCCTACAGGTGTAACTTCAATGACTCAAACTAGGAAGTGCGTCTCCTGTGAATGAACTATCAATTTAGCAAGTGCGTCTCCTATGGGTGAAAATAAACTTAGGAAGTGCGTCTCAAGGGGTGAAACTTCAATGACTCAAAATAGGAAGTGCGCCTCCTATGGGTGAAATCTCAAATTAGGAAGTGCGTCTCCTACAGGTGTAACTTCAATGACTCAAGCTAGGAAATGCGTCTCCTATGAATGAACTATCAATTTAGGAAGTGCATCTCCTACAGGTGTAAATAAACTTTGGAAGTGTGTCTCCTAGGGGTGAAACTTCAAGGGCTCAAACTAGGAAGTGCGTCTCCTATGAATGAACAATCAATTTAGGAAGTCCGTCTCCTACAGTTATAACTTCAATGACTCAAGCTATGAAGTGCGTCTCCTATGAATGAACTATCAATTTAGGAAGTGCGTCTCCTATAGGTGTAAATCAACTTAGGAAGTACGTCTCCTAGGGGTAAAACTTCAATGACTCAAACTAGGAAGGGCGTCTCCTATGAATGAACTATCAATTTAGGAAGTCTGTCTCCTACAAGTATAACTTCAATGACTCAAGATAGGAAGTGCGTCTCCTATGAATGAACTATCAATTTAGGAAGTGCGTCTCCTACAGGTGTAAATGAACTTAGGAAGTGCGTCTCCCAGGGGTGAAACTTCAATGACTCAAACTAGGAAGTGCGTCTCCTATGAATGAACTATCAATTTAGGAAGTCCGTCTCCGACAGCTATAACTTCAATGACTCAAACTAGGAAGTGCGTCTCCTATGAATAAACTATCAATTTAGGAAATGCGTCTCCTATGGGTGAAAATAAACTTAGGAAGTGCGTCTCCTATGGGTGAAACTTCAATGACTCAAAATAGGAAGTGCTTCTCCTATGGGTGAAATCTCAAATTAAGAAGTGCGTCTCCTACAGGTGTATCCTGAAAGACAGTATAAGAAGTGCATCTTCTATTGGTGAAACTTCAATGACTCAAACTAGGAAGTGTGTCTCCTATGACTATCAATTTAGGAAGTGTGTCTCCTACAGGTGTAACTTCAATAACTCAAGCTAAAAAGTGTGTCTCCTATGAATTAACTATCAATTTAGGAAGTGCATCTCCTACAGGTGTAAATCAACTTAGGAAGTGCGTCTCGTAGGGGTGAAACTTCAATGATTCAAACTAGGAAGTGCGTCTCCTATGAATGAACTATCAATTTAGGAAGTCCGTCTCCTACAGGTATAACTTCAATGACTCAAGCTAGGAAGTGCGTCTCCTATGAATGAACTATCAATTTAGGAAGTCCGTTTCCTACAGGTGTAACTTCAATGACTTAAACTAGGAAGTGCGTCTCCTATGAATGAACTATCAATTTCGGAAGTGCGTCTCCTACAAGTGTAAATCATCTTAGGAAGTGTGTCTCCTAGAGGTGAAACTTCAATTACTCAAACTAGGAAGTGCGTTTCCTATGAATGAACTATCAATTTAGGAAGTCCGTCTCCTACAGGTATAACTTCAATGACTCATGCTACGAAGTGCGTCTCCTATGAATGAACTATCAATTTAGGAAGTGCGTCTCCTAGGGGTTAAATCTCAATTTAGGAAGTGCTCTCCTACATGTGTATTCTGAAAGACCTAGACTAAGAAGTGCATCTCCTAGGGGTGAAATCTCAATTTAGGAAGTGCTCTCCTACAGGTGTATTCTGAAAGACCTAGACTAGGAAGTGCGTCTCCTAGGAGTGAAATCTCAATTTAGGAAGTGCGTCTCCTACAGGTGCATTCTGAAAGACCTGCACTAAGAAGTGCGTCTCCTAGAGGTGAATCTCAATTTAGGATGTGCATCTCCTACAGGTGTATTCTGAAAGACCATGACTAAGAAGTGCGTTTCCTATAAATGAAATATCAATTTAGAAAGTCTGTCTCCTATGGGTGAATATCAACTTAGGACGTGCATCTCTTAGAGGTGAAACTTCAATGACTCAAACTAGGAACTACGTCTCCTATGAATGAACTATAAATTTAGGAAGTGCGTCTCCTACAGGTGTAACTTCAATGACTCAAGCTAGGAAGTGTGTCTGCTATGAATGAACTCTCAATTTAGGAAGTGCGTCTCCTACAAGTGTAAATCAACTTAGGAAGTGCATCTCCTAGGGGTGAAACTTCAATAACTCAAACTAGGAAGTGCGTCTCCTATGAATGAACTATCAATTTAGGAAGTTCGTCTCCTACAGGTGTAACTTCAATGACTCAAATTAGGAAGTGCGTCACCTATGAATAAACTGTCAATTTAGGAAGAGTGTCTCCTATGGGTGAAAATAAACTTAGGAAGTGCGTCTCCTAGGGGTGAAACTTCAATGACTCCAACTAGGAAGTGCATCTCCTATAAATGAACTATCAATTTAGGAAGTATGTCTCCTACAAGTATAACTTCAATGACTCAAGCTAGAAAGTGCGTCTCCTATTAATGAACTATCAATTTAGGAAGTGCATCTCCTATGGGTGAAAATAAACTTAGGAAGTGTGTCTCCTAGGGGTGAAACTTCAATGACTCAAAATAGGAAGTGCGTCTCCTATGGGTGAAATCTCAAATTAGGAAGTGCGTCTCCTACAGGTGTATCCTGAAAGACACAGACTAAGAAGTGCGTCTCCTAGGGGTGAAACTTCAATGACTCAAACTAGGAATTGCGTCTCCTATGACTGAACTTTAAATGACCTAAACTAGGAAGTGCGTCTCCTATGGGTAAAATCTCAATGGCTCAAACTAATAAGTGCGCCTCCTATGGGTAAAATCTCAATGACTCAAACTAGGAAGTGCGTCTCCAATGAATGAACTCTTAATTTAGGAAGTGCGTCTCCTATGGGTGAAACTTCAATGACTCAAACTAGGAAGTGCGTCTCCTAGGGGTGAAATTTCAATGATTCAAGCTAGGAAGTGTGTCTCCTAGGAATTAACTTAAATGATCCAAAACTTGGAAGTGCGTCTCCTAGGGGTAAAACTCAATGTAGGAAGTGCGTCTCCTAAATAGTATAACCTAAAAAACCTAGACTAGGAAGTGTGTCTCCTAGCAGTGAAACTTCAATGAACTAGACTAGGAAGTGCATCTCCTATGAATGAACTCTCAATTTAGGAAGTTCGTCTCCTTTGGGTGAAACTTCAATGACTCAAACTAGGAAGTGCGTCTCGTATGAATGAACTCTTAATTTAGGAAGTGCATCTCCTATGGGTGAAACTTCAATGACTCAAACTAGGAAGTGCGTCTCCTAGAGGTGAAATTTCAATGGTTCAAGCTAGGAAGTGCGTCTCCTAGGAATAAACTTAAATGATCCAAAACTAGGAAGTGCGTCTCCTAGGGGTGAAACTCAATGTAGGAAGTGCGTCTCCTAAATAGTATAACCTAAAAAACCTAGATTAGGAAGTGTGTCTCCTAGGGGTGAAACTTCAATGACTCAAAATAGGAAGTGCGTCTCCTATGGGTGAAATCTCAAATTAGGAAGTGCGTCTCCTACAGGTGTATCCTGAAAGACCCAGACTAAGAAGTGCGTCTCCTAGGGGTAAAACCTCAGTGACTCAAACTTATATGACCCAAACTAGGAAGTGCATCTTCTAAATGGTAAAACAAAATATGACTTGAAAACCCAGACTAGGAAGTGTTTCTCCTATGGGTGATGCGTGATCTTCTCAATAGCCTTTGCGTAAGTAAAATTGGGGCATTACACCTAAAAAATTCAAGCTTCCCAGCTTTTATATGAATATAGCTTTCGTCCATGTTTCAGACACAGAAAACTTGTGAGTTTAAACATGGTGGTTGGTTTATGGCCTTGACTTTGCGGTGAATGCTCCTTCATTTGCCATGATAACATTGATTTCACCTTGAAAGACATTCCTTGCCTAGTGACTAACCAATTTTTCCATCACCCTTGTCACAAAAAATTACCTTTTCTCCGTTCATACCCAATTTGCATTGCTCATGAACTGACATTCATCAAACCCTTGTGTTTCACATGAATCCCAAAGCACGTCAATTGCCTCCCACTCAGTGCGTATGTTGTTCTTTCTTGACTTAAACCACTGGCTTTGGCCTTGAGGTCTATTGCTCCTTCACTTGACATGATAACTGATTCTCACTCGAGGACCTTTCTTGCTCGTCACTAGTTTACCACCATTTATCGATCCTATCACAGGAAATAACTTTGATCTGTTCACCCTAACCCTTCATCTGTTGCATTGTTCATGAATTGATATATATCAAGCCTTTGCATTTCACAAGGATCCCAAAGCGTGTTGATTGTTGCTAACTCAATGTGTTGTCTGTTCTTTCCTGACTTATGACGCTTTGGTGTGTTCACCAGATCCCGTTTTGTGCAATTGGAAAGCTGGTGGCAAATTTTGAAGTCATTTCTCACTTGTTCTGACCAAACAAACTTAGGAAGAGGAAGTAAACAAGACAAAAGGAACAGAGTAGAGGACAATGGAAAGAGATGACTCCTAACAAGAAAACTACAAAATAGAAACCTATCGGATCTGGATACTAACTCTAATGACCATGACCTGCACCTGCAGCCTATTCTATTAAGCAAATTTGATGTTCAGCTCTTGGCGTACCCTTGTTACCATGAAACTGGGCTTCAATGCTCCGCTTATCCAGTCTAATTCACAATCCTGATTCAACTTGTAGTGCCCAAAGGGTTTTCACCATCAAGCCTCTATCATTTTGGTCTTTCTCTCAACTCACTGTCGCCTTATGGTATCCGTGAAGGTTTTCACCAATAAGACTCTATCATTTTTCATTTCTCTCAGCTCCTGTGGCCTTATGGTGCTTGCAAGGGTTTTTACCAATAAGACTCTCTCATTTCCATTATTTTCTTATTTGGACCGGAGTGTTGCCCCTGACATGAATCACCTCTTCTTGCTCGACTTAGTATTTCTTGAAGACTGATCAGAAGGTTTTTCTTTGGACCGTAATATGGGATTTTGGATAGGGTTAGAAAAAAAGGGTATCAAAGGCTCAAAACAATTCAAAAGGGCTCAAAATTGCAACTTTCGGAATCAACTTCCTTACCACAATCACAACTTCTGCCCCATTTTCTTGCTTGGGGGCTTTTGGATTTTTATTTGATGAGACCGAACCGTGAGGCTGCCTACGTATCCTTAAAAGGAATCAGGTCGAACGTAGTTCATGAAACTACTTTTGTTGTTGTTATTTTTTTTTTCTTTTATTTTTCTTTTCCTTTCTTTTTCCCTTTTTGTTGATTTTTTGTTTTCTTTTTTTTCTTTTTTTTTCTCTTTTTCTTTTTCTTCTCTTTTCTTTTTCTTTTCTATTTTCTCTTTTTTCTTTCTCTTTTCATTCTTTTCTTTCTCCTTTGTCTTTTTCCTTTTACTTATATTTTGCGCTTGCGTTTCTAAACTTCGCTACTGATTCCAAAAGAGGGGTATGAAAGAAAATAAATAAGGCTCAAAGGGGTAACAAAGGATAAAGTGTTTAAATAGCATAACAAAATACCTTCGTCATTCCAATCTTCAAAACAAGCCAAGTACAGACAATACAATTAAACAAACCAAGGAAAACATTTGTAACATCTTTATTGTATCAGACTTGATAACCATATCCGCACATTTGCCTCCTACATTTGTTGAATACAAAGCACCATTGGACAATACTTTCACTTTCCTTACCATGAACGGCCCCTGACAATTGGGCAAACTTGCCTTTGGCTTCAACCTGATACGGCATGGTGCATTTCAATAGGGTTTCTCAATGTTCTATCTGCCCCAGTTTAACATGGTTCGGGCTTCAAATGATCTCAGAGTGTCCAAATATGTACTTATTTCCCTCAAATGTCCTTATCATCTTCCAAATTGTTTCAATGCCTCATGACTAAACTAATTTTTGAGCTCAGGCTGAGAACTACGAATGCATGTCATGTCACTAGAACCATCATGAAAAGAACTATAAAAAGAGGAGAGAACTAAACAGAAGAAAATGACTAGAAATAACAAAAAGCAGGAAACTGCATTAGACATACGATAAAAGGTTCGAACAATAAGACAAGGAAAACAAACTGGGGTACAACCCTGGAACAAACCTAGACAACATTAAATGAGATACCATGACCAAAGGAACTAGACAAAATAAAATGATAGAAGGGTTTGAGTAACAAGACAATATCCAGATTACAACCCTGAAATAACCTGGACAACAAAAATGACTACAAAATAAACCACCAAATCTCTACTCCGGCTGACCAAGAAATGGAGCGTCTTCCCAATTACCAAGCACGGTATCTTAGCCACTAAATTCTACATCAACAATACTAGGAACTTCACGAGTCTTCATCACATTGTTCTTAACAAGTTGCTTTTGGGTTCCTTTTTCCAGCTTGTTCTTAAGATCAACCTCTGATAGCGCTGAGAGGTTAGTAGAACGTGGACCTCCGAAGCTCCCAGAAGGATTCTCACATTCCTTTTCAAAATAAATCATACCCACCATATGCGTCTCATTATGCACAGGTGATGGACTCTCTACATCCGGATTTTGCACGATAATGTTGCCTGCATCAATAAGCTTCTGAATCACATTCTTTAGATTCCAACACTTCTCTATGTCATGCCCCGGGGCATCTGAGCAATATGCGCACATTTGAGAAAAATCAAACTCTTTTGGAAGAGGGTTTGGTATTTTTATCTGGATCGGCTTCAACATGTCCAATTTCCTTAGCCTCTAGAACAGACTAGCATATGACTCTCCCAATGGAGTGTAGGTTCTCTTCTTCCGCAACCTCTCATTCTTAAATTCCTAATTGGGCCAAAAACTGATCCAGGGGGTTTTCGGTAGGCTCGTGGGGGTAGAGAGGCATTGTGTGGAGCTAGGTACTGGGAGAGTGATGTACGACTTTGGGAGTTCTGTGGAGAGAAGTAGCATTGGGGAGGATCATTTGGGGTACAAGGATATCCATGGGGAACATGTCGAGGCTAGGAGTGTCGATCAGGAAAGCCCATCGGATCATCTTTTCTGTTTCTCTTTTTTTTACCCAAGCTTACTGGGATGTTCTGAATGTCTTTCGAACAACTCATCATTTTGTCTAACTTGATTACTTCTTCTACTAGCTCCCCCATTTTAACACATCATTGAAAGGCTTTCCCAAGGCCGGGATCAAATGACTGAAGTAGGTGGGTCCCTGGCTTGTAGGAAAAGTTCAACCATTTCTTCTTCACCAATCGGGGGATTGACTTGAGCATCTTGCTCCCTCCATCTGAGCCCAAACTATAATGACTCGATCGGTCGTTTTGAGCGCTAGCACGTCGTTCAGCAGTATGAGGCCATGAGCAGCTTCATTTAAGGTATTGTGACTTGTTCTCATGGTCGAAATTTAAATTCGGGAAGATCGGGGTTAAATTTAAATGAAAAATTCTCATTTGAGAAGCTTAAAGTTGAAAGAATGGACTAGGATTGGATTTTTGAGTAAACGACCTCTCAATCGAGATCTGAAGGTTCCAGCATGTTCGTATGATGATATCGAACTTGGGCGTATGCCCGGTTTGGGTTTTGGATAACCCGGGAACATTTTGGTGCCTATTGTGGAAGTTAGCATTTTGGAAGAAATTTCTTAAGTTTGGCTTGGAGTGCATTTCAGTGTCATCGATGTCTGTTTGGGATTTCGAGACTGGGAGTAGCTCCGTATAGTGATTATGGAGTTGGGAGCGCGAACGGAAATGAATTCGGAGGTCCGTATGTCATTTTGAAGCCATTTGGCTAAAGATAGAAATTTAAAGGTTTTCGGAAAGTTTGACCGGAGGTTGACATTTTGATATCAGGGTTGCAATTCGATTTTGGAAGTTGGCATAGGTCCGTAATGTCAAATACGAGTTGTGTGCAAAATTTGAGGTCAATCGGACATGATTTGATAGGTTTAAACATCAGAAGTAGAAGTTGGAAAGTTCAAAGTTCATAAAGCTTGGATTGGAGGTCGATTGATAATTTTAGCATTGTTTGATGTGATTTGAGGCCTCGAGCAGGTCCGTAATGTGTTTTGGGATTGGTTGGTATGATTGGTTGGGGTCCCGGGGGCCTCGGGTGGATTCCGGGTGGTTAATGGATCGAAACTTGGAATTTAAGAGGGACCGAAGCAGCTGGTATCTGGTATTTCCGCTTCTGCGGAAATGGGACCGCAGAAGCGCCCCCGCAGAAGCGCCCCCGCAGAAGTGGTTGAGGGAGCTGCAGAAGCGGAATTGTACGCAGGTTCGAGGACCGCAGATGCGGTCAAGGTTCCGCAGAAACGGGACCGTATCTGCGGAAGGGGGCATCGCAGAAGCGGAAAAGGGGAGCTGGGCCCAGGACCGCAGAAGCGGCTTTTGACCGCAAAATCGGAACCGCTTAAGCGAGAATAATTCCGCAGGAGCGGAAATAGCTGGGGCAGAAACATTGTTTTAAAGTCGGATTTTGGCCATTCCTCTCACACTTTTCATGGCTTGGGTGATTCTTGGAAGGGTTCAAGAGAGGATATTCATCAACAATGTTACGGTAAGTTATTCCTACCTATTTTGAGTTAAATACATTAATTATGTATGAATTTAAGCATGAAGATTAGTATAAATTTGGGGTTTTAGTTGAAAACCTAGGAAATTATAATCTTGGATTTTAGCCAGGATTTTAAGTATGGAATTAAGAGAAAATCATATATTTGAGTTCCTAAGGTCATGGGTAACCTTTATCTTCGAGAAAATTCGGATTTCGGGCACGTGGGTGAGTTCAAGTCTCCCCAAGAGCAATGTGGGAAGTTCTTGGAGGGAAGGATGTCTGGGGTCTATTTGGAAACAGCCTCTCTACCCCAGGGTAGGGGTAAGGTCTGCGTACATACTACCCTCCCCAGACCCCACTAAGTGGGATTATACTGGGTTGTTGTTGTTGTTGTTGTGGTTGTTGGGCACGTGGGTCCGAGGGAATTTTTGTCAACTTTTCGTTCGGGGTTAGGAATTGTTATAAATTGGGTTGTAAAGTATAATTGAGCATATACTAATGAATCTATATGATCGTTGGCTAGTTTTGGACCATTGTGCGTTATTGCAAGTCTTCGGAAGAATGTAGAATGTCGGTTGTGGATCTTCGGAGCGAGGTGAGTCTCCTTTCTAATCTTGTGAAGGGTAATTTACCCCATAGGTGAAATAATTAATTATGTGCTCCTATATGTGGGGGCTACGTACGTACGAGGTGACGAGAGTCCGTGTGTAGCTACTATTATGCTATTGTCCGGGTAGTTAGGGCCCATCAGCATGTTATAATTGGATTAATTATGAACCCATTGATGACTTGAATCGTTTAAATCACCCTTGATTAGTAAACGAATTTAAAAAGAGATTAAACATCATTTCCTGAATCGTTAAACAGAGAATTGGTTTTATTTGGATAAATATTCCCCAGATAAAATTCTAATAAACTATCTGAGCATAAATCTTATGTGTACCTGCGTCACATGGATGATTCGCGAGCGGGGTAATAGATCACATTAAATTAATAATGGAATTCTAAAAAAGTCTTAAGCTTCGTTTTCTCAAAATTATTAAAGAGAATTGGCCTTTCTTGGGTAATTGCTCCATGTTGACTTCTTCACTGATTGTCTGTTTGTGTGTGTTTATTTTAGAACGGGCCGAACGCCTCGGCAGATTAATAGATGCATCTATAGGTGCGCCGTCGACCCTCGGCAAGTGCACATTTATTTCTGTTGGATCGGGCCGTCGCATTGGTACAATTTGCGCATGCTTGTATTGCTGCCTGGACTTATTTAAGTTGTTACATGCCTCACTCTGGCTCGAGATCATTTTGTTAATAATGAAAAGGAATTTCGGAAAATTTCCTATGAGAGAATTATGTGTTTACTTGTTTCCTCCATCTGTCTAAAAATCATGTCTAAAAATATAAATCCACCGTTAATATGTATATTAAGGATAAATAATCATTGGACTATTAGAGAGTGTCAAGTTGACCATCTTGTCTCTACCCTTTCGGGATTAGGCGGGACACTTACTGAGTACACGTTGATTATGTACTCATACTACACTTCTGTGCATTTTTCTTTGCACAGGTATATATACCTCTAGCAGCCTATTGGGTGTAGCAGCATGGATGACGCTGGGACTAGGTGAGTTGCATTGTTCGAGGCGACCCGCAGCTAGTGTAGTTCCTTTCAGTATTTTGTATCTTATTCCCTGTCCACTGTATTTCGGATAGGTGTTGTATTTTATTCTCCTTCTCAATAGTTGCTCATGTACTTGTGACACCGGGTTTCTGGGATGGTTTACAACGGATTTGTACTAATTGTTATTATTTAAATTTGGATTCAAGTAGTGAACTTTTATTTATGAAAATGGGAGGAAAAACCTTAGATTTTCAAAAGTATTAAAAGAGGAATTAATTGACAAGTTAGTTGGCTATCTTGACAGAGGTGTCCGGCGCCACCACGACCCTTAGTGGATTTTGGGTCGTGACAAAATGGTATCAGAGCACTAGGTTCCGTCGGTCTCACGAGTCATGAGGAAGTCTAGTAGAGTCTCGCGGATCGGTACAGAGACGTCTGTACTTATCCTCGGGAGGCTACAGGACTGTTAGGAGTACTTCCCTTCTTGATTTCCTTTTCGTGCGGTTCGATTCCTTTGAGGCTTATGCCCTTGAATTCTTCCTACTCAATCTTACGCGAGCGCTTGTTATAAACCGAAAGTTGAATAATTGAAATGGCACTACAAATGTGGTGCGGGGTGATTGTTTTTCCCGGTATAGTTGATTGGACTATTATAGTCGCATTTTGGAGGGATATTCTATTGTTTCAACTCAGTAACAGAACTTCAAAGAGCCTTGAGGCTAGGCACAGGTTGTCATGATGCTTATGAGCAATTATTCCGCAGTGTTGTTGTTATGGTAGGGTGTTGCCCACGTGTCGGGGCAGTGAATGAAATGAAGGGAGGTTTACTGAGTGTGTAATCAAGGGATTCAGTATTTTATTCCCAGCAGGGGGAAGGTCAATCAAACTAAGGATGGTCAGGTGTGGGCTGGTGGAAGTAATGAGACTTGGTATTTGCAAGCGTGGTTGAGCTTTCTTTTATGAGAGGGTGTCGTGGTCCTGATTGAACGTACTAAGTTATTGGTGTTGTAATCTACTACAATTCGCCTTTATGGAAGGATATCGTGAAATAATATTGGAGGTACAACTGTCAAATATCGCATGATGTAGTGGTTTAAGATCGAATTAGAAATTCTAATGTTGACGGCTCAATAAAGATGACCTTTGGAAAGGTTTAAAGTTAGCAACAATGGTGGATTCAAGTGCCACGAAGATAGATTTTATTTAAGGCAACAATTGAGCAGCAAAGTTTGAGGAAGGACATGTGGGAAGTTTCAGGTGGTGTTTAAAACTTCTAGAAGGCCAAGTATGAGGAGCAAGGTCGAGTGGTTAATTAAAGAGATGAGTTCCGCCAAAGTGGGAGAGTGGTGAGGGTTGCATATGGGCTTGGTACTAGGATGACTACGCGCCTTAAAGAGAGTTTGGATCGGATTGGGGATTTTAATGATTGGTGATTGAAGCCTGCGGGTATGATGTGAAGTATGGGCTAGTATGTGGTAGAAGATTGATATGGTGGAAGGGAGCTACTCAAAATGGAGGAGGGTGTAGCATAACCCTGAATTGGAAGGATGTTGCCGCACATTTAATTGATGTTCGTGAGGAGCGAATGGACTCGTGCCGCTAGAAGGTGAGCTCAAACTCAGGATGGGCTATTGGTGTCATAGTAAATGTACCCCATGCAGCGGCGTGGGAACATGTCGGGAGGTGATTCCCCTAGGTGAGTTATTCCCCGTGAGCAGATTAGCGGTCGCGTGGTTGGCAAAGCTTCTGCAAGGAATTATATTGGTTGTTCAACAAAGAGATCGGTCATACGAATGTGGATGATGTCTCAGAATATGAAATATGGGGATAAACAGGAAGATTCCAAGAAATTTTGATAACTTATGGCACGAGGTTATGTCAATAAGAGGTAAAAAGGTCGGGCGAACTCAAGAATTGGGAAATGATGGCTTCAAGCTAAGTGGGAGAGTCCCACCGCTTATGATTGGGCTGTATGATTAACTACTTGCGTGATTTCTGGTTATTAGCATATTGATGAACTAATTCAGCTACGAGAAAAGACCATAAGTAGTAAATTGAGTGGAGGAATTATTAAGGATGTGCTATGGTTAGCCTTATGGGCTCATGTTTGAACTTGGAAAAAGATTCAAGATTTATGCCTCGTAAAGATGCAAGTTTCAGAGGAAGTGATTTTGTCGGGTGCTTCATCGAGAGGGTATTCATGTGTCATAAGATTTATGGAGTTGATTAAATTCGGGACCAAGACATAGCGGGTGGCTCTCAGTAACGGTCCTAGTAAATTCAAGAGGTAAAGTGTGGTACCTAATGATGTCGAGCTTATAGGTACAATTAAGAATCAAGCTTTGTAACAGTTTATGAGAAGAGGCACAGAATGTTCCGGGATGTTTGGCTTGTGGTGTAGCATTTGGGTGTTATGAAATAATTCATGAGATTTGAGACAGCATGGTCTCACAATTCAAGGTCACTCGGGGTGAGTGTAGATGAAGCATGTTATGTGATGAATGGAGTTAGTCTTATTTTAAGGCAAGCAGGGAGGAATTGGAAGAAGGTAAATTGATTAGCCATAGTTAAATTTGGCATGCTGGGGCCAGTGATCAGTTCGGTCCGCGAGATCAAGTTATGTGTATGATTTGTGGGGGTATGTGTGAGGTTTGTCGACCGCTGTGATTGATGATTTATCAGGGGCATTCCTCTGTTATGGCTTGTTAAGTGAAAGCGCATTTCGGAAAGGGCTATGGTGGCTTGGACCACTACTTGCAGATTTGCATATTCTACGGTTGTGGGAAATTTCCTGTGTATTGCTATGATTCTCCTGAAGTGAGATAAGTGCAAGGTTCTTATATGATGAAATGTGAAAATATTAATGATTTCGGAGCAATGATGAAAAATTGTGTTCTATCGTATATTGGCACGTTGGGTGCGGTGAGAGGTATGGAAACGTGAAGTGAGGATCAAGGTTTCAGTTCGGTGTTGACAAGGATGTCAGGGGCTCGGATGAGCAAGGAAGGGGTTGAATGATTAGAATAAATTGGTATTGCCCTCAGCGTCACTTGAGATCGATGTGTTGGGGAAGAGGTTTTGCATCCTGGTTAAGAATTCTGGATCACTTTTCAGCGTTAGTGCGTTCGATGGTTTAGATGTGCGGACTCGTTATTTATTTCGGAAGATTGTGGGAGTGTGTCCCACGGGAAGATTGTATAAGTGTGGCATGTAGTCACTTGATTTGGCTAAAGATTTAAACCAAGTATGAGGATTGTGGTGATATCATTAATTTGAGAATTTATGCCTGGAGGGCACTTTTGTATATCGGGTTATGAACTAAGGAGGTTGCTCCGGTTATGATGGTTATTCTTACGTGATGTGAGGCAAAAGGAAGTTACTACGGACCTTTGAGAGGTCATTGGCCAAATTGGTGCAATCAGAAATCGTCTTGAGATAGGTGAATTGATTTATTTGTGAACAGGGCTTTATACCATACCAGTGGTGTTCACTTCAGTGAGCGTTCCCTATGAAGGAACAGTCGAGGTGTTATTTTGTCATCAGCTATTCCAGGTAATGATGTATTGCGCCGTATGAGTTATGTGACGGCTTTGTAAATTCTTGTGTGTTGAGGTTCCGCGTTGCGATGATGTTATGTGAGCAGGATGGCTCTTGAGATTTAGATCTTGTATCGCACCTTAGTTGTGCTTGNAGATTGGGTTGCGCGCCACAACAGTGTGATGTCGAGTCTGGTCCTCTATATGTTATTTTCTTTGTGTGTTTCGCTTCCTATTTTCTAAGGAAAGTCTGTAGTAGTGCGGAAGTTAGGTAATTCCTTCCAGAGTTTGATTTCCCGTTTGTGTTGTGTTTGGATTGGTAGCCTATTGGCATGTTGTGGAGTCATATGAGACTTGTGATCGCATTCAGAGTGGCTTATTGCCTGAGCAGTTCGTACTGTGTGAGACGAGATTATGGGATTCAAGATCAGTGAAACCTGATTATATGAAGTATATTAAGGAGCAAAGGTCATTATTTGGTTCAGAATGTGGTAATGTTTCTTGTCGGAAGTATAAACTCAATGATCGGTTGACTCGGCAGTTGATTATGAATTTCGGCATCTCATCCGTCGTGGCAGTATTGTAATAGTTAGATTAAGACCTATGTAGGTCATGAGGTGCAAGGGGAGCATCAGATCCGTGGAATTCCGATTAATTCAAATAGAAATGTTATTGTGGTCCTATGAGTAAAGTGATGCAAAGTGTGAATTCAGCAGAGTTATGCAGTCATGTTTGAGTACAGCGTATAGTGATTGATACGGTGATCGTATGTTGGAAACAGGCCTGGCATAGAATTTCGGATGTTGGAATTGGGCTCTAACGCTTATTTGCTTGAATAAAAGGGAATATCTTTAGAATTTATCGAGCCAATGTGCTCAGCTAAGTTGTGGTAGCACGGGAAGGTGCATGAGGTGTTAAACAGTGATTTCAGACTACTCCAGTGTAGTTCTCAGCGTGTTCGAGGATGAACGTATGTTTAAGTGGGAGAGAATGTAACGACCCGACCGGCCGTGTTGAGCCCTTGAACGTCGTTCAGTAGTGGGAGGCCATGAGCAGCTTCATTTCAGGTATTGTGACTTGATCGCATGGTCGGAATTTAAATTCAGGAAGATCGGGGTTAAATTTAAATGAAAAATTCTCATGTGAGAAGCTTAAAGTTGAAAGAATGGACTAGGATTGGATTATTAAGTAAACGACCTCGGAATCGAGATCTGAAGGTTCCAGCCGGTTCGTATGATGATATCGGACTTGGGCGTATGCCTGGTTCGGGTTTTGGATAACCCGGGAATGTTTTAGCGCCTATTGTAGAAGCTAGCATTTTGGAAGAAATTTCTTAAGTTTGACTTGGAATGCATTTCAGCGTCATCGATGTCCGTTTGGGATTCCGAGACTGGGAGTAGCTCCGTATGGTGATTCTAGAATTGGGAGCGAGATCGTAAGTGAATTCGGAGGTCCGTAGGTCATTTTGAAACCATTTGGCTAAAGAAAGAAATTTGAAGGTGTTTGGGAAGTTTGACCGAAGCTTGACTTTTTGATATTAGGGTCGGAATCTGATTCTGAAAGTTGGAGTAGGTCCGTAATGTCAAATACGACTTATGTGCAAAATTTGTGGTCAATCGGACATGATTTGATAGTTTTAAACATCGAAAGTAGAAGTTGGAAAGTTCAAAATTCATAAAGCTTGGATTGGAGGTCGATTGATGATTTTAGCGTTATTTGATGTGATTTGAGGCCTCGAGCAGGTCCGTAATGTGTTTTGGGATTGGTTGGTATGATTGGTTGGGGTCCCGGGGACCTCGGGTGGATTCCGGGTGGTTAACGGATCGAAACTTGGAATTTAAGAGGGACTGAAGCAGCTGGTATCTTGTATTTCCCCTTCTGCAGAAATGGGACCGCAGAAGCGGTTGAGGGAGCCGCAGAAGCGGAATTGTACGCAGGTTCGAGGACCGCAGATGCGGTCAAGGTTCCGCATAAGCGGGACTGCATCTGCGAAACGGGGCATCGCAGAAGCGGAAAAGGGGAGCTTGGCCCAGGACCGCAGAAGCGGCTTTTGACCACAAAAGCGGAACCGCTTAAGCGAGAATAATTCCGCAGGAGCGAAAATAGTTGGGGCAGAAACATTGTTTTAAAGTCTGATTTTGGCCATTCCTCTCACACTTTTCATGGCTTGGGCGATTCTTGGAAGGGTTCAAGAGAGGATATTCATCAACAATGTTACGGTAAGTTATTCCTACCTATTTTGAGTTAAATACATTAATTATGTATGGATTTAAGCATGAAGATTAGTGTAAATTTGGGGTTTTNGGGTTAGGAATTGTTATAAATTGGGTTGTAAAGTATAATTGAGCATATACTAATGAATTTATATGATAATTGGCTAGTTTTGGAGCATTGTGCGTTGGTGCAAGTCTTCGAAAGAATGTAGAATGCCGGTTGTGGATCTTCGGAGCGAGGTGAGTCTCCTTTCTAATCTTGTGAGGGGGAATTTACCCCATAGGTGAAATAATTGATTATGTGCTCCAATATATGGGGGCTACGTACGCACGAGGTGACGAGAGTCCATGCGTAGCTACTATTATGCTATTGTCCGGGTAGTTAGGGCCCATCAGCATGTTATAATTAGATTAATTATGAACCCATTGATGACTTGAATCGTTTAAATCACCCTTGATTAGTAAACGGATTTAAAAAGATATTAAACATCATTTCCTGAATCGTTAAACAGAGAATTGGTTTTATTTGGATAAATATTCCCCCGATAAAATTCTAATTGGCTATCTGAGCATAAATATTATGTGTACCTGCGTCGCATGAATTATTCGCGAGCGGGGTAATAGATCACATTAAACTAATAAATAGAATTCTAAAAAGACTTAAGCTTCATTTTCTCAAAATTATTAAAGAGAATTGGCCTTTCTTGGGTAACTGCTCCATGTTGACTTCTTGACTGATTGTCTGTCTGTGTGTGTTTATTTTGGAACAGGCTGAACGCCTCGGCAGATTAATAGATGCATCTATAGGCGCGCCGTCGACCCTCAGAAGGTGCACATTTATTTCTGTTGGATCGGGCCGTCGCCTCGGTACAATTTGCGCATGCTTGTATTGCTGCCTGGACTTACTACTGGCTCGAGATCATTTTGTCAATAATGAAAAGGAATCTTGGAAAATTTCCTATGAGAGAAATATATGTTTACTAGTTTCCTCTATCTGGATAAAAATCATGTCTAAAAATATAAATCCACCGTTAATATGTATATTAAGGATAAATAATCATTGGACTATTAGAGAGTGTCA